>BLKR01002780.1:0-177871 GCA_011170035.1 Teleogryllus occipitalis
AATCCATGCGTTCGTTATATTTTGATGTAGCTGCCCTTTCGATCGTCTAAACTTCTTAATGCATATTCCACCATATTGTCTACAAATAAATGTTTGTTTATTTTCATGTGACATATCGGTATGTCACAGCTTCCCCTCTCCAAGCGTCATTTGGTTTGCTACAACCTAACTAAATGACAAGACTAAAATTGAACACTTTCTTCTTGCTTCTTCACACTAAACGACACTAACACTTTACACTTTGCACTGCACTAGGTCTTGTTTCTTGCTGCCTTAAAACTATTTACATTTTCCTTTCGGAATGTGCCAACAATAACCATTTCACCAGGTATTCTAATAACCGTATCTGCCTAATATTTGCTCCCCATTAACTTCATTGAATACACATACACATTAAATTAAACTCCCTACACAAACTGACAAAATACACATAACAACAAAACAATAACAAAAGAAAAACTATTACTCCTAATATTTACAACTATTTACAAATCTCTGTCATGATCATAATATTTAATCATGCGTGTCGTCCCTCATATACGGCTTCATGTTCCTGTAGTTATATATTCCCATTTGTCGTCCATCTTCATCATTCAAAATCGCAGCATTCTTGCTTAATACTTTACAAATTCGGTACGGTCCTTTATACAACGGGAAAAATTTATAAAATAGCTTCTTATCCACTGACGACACTTGAGGTACTCTAATTAACACTTCATCCCCCTCCTTATACTCGCCTCGAAAGCATTGCTTCTGTTTTAGCTTTCTTTTGGCTGCTGCCTCCCTCAAATTGTCATAAATTATTTGCGTATCTCTCACATCATCTGGAATCCCACTTATTTCTGGAGGTATCCTAATCCTTCGAAACGGATCATTTTTTTCCTTTCCTACCCATGTGGACCTCTATAGGCGTGCTTCGCGTGCTCCCATGCGGAACATTATTCAAAACGTAGTTCAATACTGGAACGGCCTCCATCCATCGGTTATGGCTTTCCGAAATGTAGACTCTAAATAAACGCGAAATCTCCTTCATAACTCTTTCGCTGGGGTTAACTTGAGGATTCCGTACCGTCGTGTAACATATTTGGATACCAATTCTTCCCATGTCTTGTTCCCATTTTCCACTAGTAAATTGCGTCCCCAGATCACTAATAATTTTTTTAGGTATACCGAATTCTTCAAAAAATTTGTGGCATTGCGTAATGCAACTCTGTGCATTCGCCTTTCTAATGGGGTATAATTTTGTGATTTTAGAAAAAAACATCCATTATTACTAACAAATATTGATTCCCAAATTTGGATTTCGGCATTGGTCCATAAAGATCCACAGCGTATATTTCCCTAGTTGACGTAGGTATTATCGCTTTGCTGCTCCCCTCATACCTTTTATTGGGCTGTTTGGTTTTCTGACAGACGTCACACTTACTGATTTGCTTACGGATTTGTCGCCCATGCCTTTCCAATAGCATTTTGATCTAAGTATTACTTCGATTTTGTTACACCCAAAGTGGCCGAAATGTTGATGCGTAGATAGAATCAGTTCTCGCCTATGCGCTTCTGGTATCCAAATTTGATACTGCGTCCCTCGTTTCCTAATCCGATGTAATAATACCCCCTCGTACATCTTCCACATTGAAAATTTCGGATCATCCTGCCGTCGGTCGTTATCCTCCGCCGAAAAATGCTCAATTATTTGCCTCCCCACAGGATCCTCTCTTTGAATTTTCGCTAATTCCTCCTTCGTCCATTTCGGTCGTATTTCCATTAACTGGATAGCATTAATATCGGTTCCACACTACCTTCCTTTTCCTTTATCCTGATTCTCGATAAATAATCGGGCAAAACGTTATCACGGCCTTCACAATATTGGATGTTAAAATCAAATTGTTGAAGCCATAGTGACCATCTCAACAATCTATCGTTATTCAAATGACTTCTCATTAAGAAAATTAGGGCCTTGTGGTCCGTAATGACGGTAAATGGTCGTCCAATTAATATAGCCCGTAATTTCTGCGTAGCCCACACGATTCTTAAAGCTCCCCGTTCACTGGTAGTAAAACGTCGTTCGCCAAGGGTCAAAACACGACTTTCTAGGGCGATTATTCTCTGCTTATTCTTTTCGTCGAATTGGAACAACACAGTTCCCATGGCAATCCACTACTATCCACTTGTAGATACATTCTTTTGTTGAAATCTGGATAACTGATCAAAAATGTCTTCTCAAATAGTTCTTTTAATTTTTTAAATGCCTCTTGACATTTTGCATCCCACGCCCATTTCCTCCCCTTCTTTAGCAATTCTATTATTGGGTGTATAATTTCTGAATAACCTTTGCAGAACCGGGAATAATAATTGCACACCCCAATCAATCGTCTAACTTCCCTTACATTCCGAGGTCGTGGAAAATTCTTAATCAATTCTTTCTTTTTATCTTGCATCGACATTCCTTGATCCGATATGACGTGCCCCATAAATTTTATATTCCTCCTCCCGAATTGGCATTTTCCAATATTTAATTTTAAATTATACTTCCGAAAGATTTCGAATAGTTTTTTCAACTTCTTTAAATGTTCAAACATATTGGTAGAGAATAACACAATATCGTCGACGTACATGAGAGTAGTTTCCTTTAGCTCATCCGGTATTACATCGTCCAAATAACTGATTAAAGCTGCGCCACTATTCTTTAATCCAAAGGCCATCCTCTGAAAACTATACGTATTGCCTTCAAATGAAAAACTGACAAATTTTTGCGATTCTGGGTGTAGTCCAATTTGCCAGTACGACGCAGTAAAATCCAGTCCCGTGAATATCCGAGCTCCTTTTACCTTCCACATCATTTCATCTAATTTCGGCGGTTTTTCATGACGAGCGATGGTCTTGCTATTGAGTTTCCTAGCATCCACACAAAATCTGATCTTATTGTCTTTCTTACGAACTATCACTATTGGGCTTACATACGGTGTCATCGATTTTTTTATTATACCATCCTCAAGCATCGTGTTTATTTGTTTACGTACTTCGCTTTTATATACATGGGGGATTGGATATTGTTTCAGATTAAAAGGTTCCTCATCCATCAATTCAATTTTAAATTGATATCCCTTTACCGGCTCCCTTGAACTTCCAAAAACATCTTTATATTCATTGACTAACATTTCAATAGCTTCACTAGCATCTATTCCGTTTTCGTCGACCGCGCCCTCTGCTGCCGCGTGGATCTGGTCCCTGGTCTCTTCAATTTGTTCCGCAATATCGCAAATACACATATCTTCGCCCTCCTGGTCTTTGATCCCTAAACAATGTTGTTGCCCTTTGTCACCTCGTAACAATATACTCCTGTTACCTATGTCGACCTTGGCGTCATACATTTTTAGGCCATCAATCCCCAAAATAATTGGACGAATCAAATTCTTCACTACAATTGCCGGAAACTGAATTGTCATCCCTTGGACTTCCACTTCCACCCAAATTTGCCGACTTCTCGTTTCGATGCGCCTTCCATTAGCTGTCCGAATATCCAAACTCCTAGTGGGTAGCTCCTCAATTTTATTTCCCTTTTTCTTTAACTGCTCATATAATTTTTCCGACACTGCACAAACATTAGCACCTGTGTCAATTAAAATGTCTACAGGTATATTCCGAAATATCCCCTTCAAAATTAAACACGTGCTATTCTCCGCCCGTTCGTCCGTATCTTCCCTTAATAAATCTTCCGCCGATACTTCAATGCTATTCAACTCCTTAAGAACCATCACGCCCTCATTATCATCGTTCGAAGTATCCCGCCCATTTACTTCGAACACTGGGAGTTTTCCTGTTCAATCGCATTAATTTCCACATGTTCCCGTTTATTGTCCTCTTTGAACCTCCGCGGATACCCGTTTCCTGTCTTTTTATTTTCCATTTTAGTACTATTTCCCCTGTCATCCTTTCTTTCTGAGCTATAATTTCTTTGGCGGTTGTAATTATTCATTGCTTTTCCCGTTCCATTGTTATTCTCGTTCCTGCTTTTATTATATTGATACCAGTTACTACGATCATAATCACTATTCAATGTCTGGTCGAATCGACTTAAACGTTCGACCAGATCCTCAGAATCAATAGGCATGGAGTTCCACAATAAATTTTGGATATTTACAGGCAACTGACGAATAATAATTCTAATTAATTCATTGCTATCCATTCTGTCTTCGCATGCCTTGAATGCTGCTATTTTACGTGTTGCGAAGTCACACATATTCTCGGCTCCACCTTCTTATACCTTTCACTCATTAATTTGTATTTTAGATCAAACTTGTGGCTTTCGTTCCAATATCTTTTTAAGAATTTATCCTTCCATTCCTTATAATTAGTCGGTTCCGGTACTAAAGAGGTCAACCAATGATGTGCCTTGGACGACATGGCTTGTTCTACTATATGCAATTTTAATCTTTCGGGGATATTATTTATCATAAAATAATTCTCTAATTTTGAAATAAACGACCACGGTTGTTCTTTCATATCACCATGAAATTTTAGGTGGCTTGGTATTACAAGCGCCGATGCATTCATTGCTATATTTCCCTGCGAACGTATGAATTCGTTTTCTAACTGTTCAATCTTGTCCTTAATGTCCGACATGTATTTCCCAGATTCAGATTCTTGCACCATTTTAATGTTTCTAAGTCCCTCCTGTATTCGTTTTTCTAATTTACTATCCGAATTAACTAATTTAGATTCTATGTTTTCAATTTTTTCGCCATGTTGAAGCGACATTGCGTTTAAGTTATCTACACGCGATTCGACGATTGTCAACTTTTCGCATTGTTGGTCATGTAAATGTCCCAATGTCACAACGCTCTCCTGTAAATTATTAACTTTGGAATTAATTTTGTCGCCAGATTCTTTTAATTCCCTCTGCATTTGGTCGACTTGATTATTAAAACACTCAATTTTACAATGAATAATGTTGAATTCAGCCGATGTATCCACCCGTAATTGCACTATTTCCTCGTGTATTTCCTGACGAAAATTCTTCAATTCTAATGACATTTTCGATGTCATTCCTTCCAATTTAGTATTATTATGCTCAAGTTTTGCGTTCATTTCTGCTAACATTTTAAGAATTAAATTATTGGACTCCATATTTCCTAACGGTGCAGTCATTATTTCCTTTTCTTGTGGTTCAATCTCAATAATTTCACGCGAGATTTCTCCCTCGGGGTTAGTATTAGCAGACGCCATATCATCTACATTAACATTCTCCATACGCAATTTTTTGCTCCTAGTATCCATTTTGAATTCTAATACAAATTAAAATCTCTCTGGTAAATTATTTTAAAATCACACCAATGAAATGGTCTTGGCTCTTTCTTATAATTAACAATTAATTTCAAATGTCAATCCATAAATTTCAGATTCCCTTTGGATCACTTTATTATAATTTATAAGACTAATTTTATCCGTGTCACCAATTGTTATAAATTATAACAAATTATGCATCACGTTGGCGCGCCATTTTGAGATATACAAAATTTTCTCCACATTAATATCTTGCAATGATCTTAGCGTCCGGCTTGCTGGGTCAATGGGTCACGATATATTATAATCCTTATTACCTTTATAGAGATTATAGGATCCGCTGACTATACAGCGCAGCTGGGAATCTGAAATAGAATGATTCTAATTCCTAGTTCATTACTGTTTGGATTGACTAAATGAAAGATCACTTTCTTTTCTAAAGAACAAAATTTAACAAAGTGTATTGTTACCTTTTTACAAACAATATAGTGAATTTAATAAATGATTTCGATGTTAGGCCTTTGATCAAGATATCTTTGAATTTAGAGTTTTATACCGCGGTTAACTTATCTATTCTTCGTTGATGTCCCTCGAAGACTTCTCAGTCGAAATATCTTGCGAGCTTGCCGTAGTCCAAAGTTCCAAGAAATCCTCTTCTGCTCCTATCCAAGATGGTGTCAAACTATCAAAATTATCAGTCCCGATTACATCCTATGACATAGTCCCGAAACCTATAACTCAATTACCACTCCCGACAAAGTCCCAATTTATGCATCAATATTACTTCCACATGCAATATCTGCAATATCATTTACTGTCCTTAAACTTTCACGATCTGATAACCCGACTCTGACTATCTGCACTACACTCGCTCCCTCTCACGAACCTACGATCCGTTCAGACACGCGATGCCGGTCAGAATGAAATCTTCCTGCATGATTCACCCCTCGAAGCTTCGTATTAAACTACCTTCTTTTTTTTCATAACATTTGACCGTCCTTCTCTCACCCAGCCAATCCATGCGTTCGTTATATTTTGATGTAGCTGCCCTTTCGATCGTCTAAACTTCTTAATGCATATTCCACCATATTGTCTACAAATAAATGTTTGTTTATTTTCATGTGACATATCGGTATGTCACACTAAATATATTCAAAAAGTTTAAAATATCTCTAAAAAGTTGCTTGTGAATTTTTGTATATGTTTGGGCTAAATACCAACAATCAATACCTTTATGCCTACCACGTGTGAAATAATCTCTCAGAACATCTTGATTCTCTAATATATAATCGTCAAATAATACTAATGAATGTTCTTCACAATTATCTTGACATACAATCTCATCAGGATGGGATATGAAGTTAAAAATTACATTTTCAATTTTATCACATTTTTTCATATATGCTTGATATCTATCTTGTTCAAACGATTTTGAATATATATATATATATATATATATATATATATATATATATATATATATATGTGCGTGATTAATTATATTCCAATTTAACCATCCTGGACTCATAATATAATTATCAATCAATAAGGATGTTTTTCCACATCCACTAGGTCCTATAATAGCACATCGTATAGAAGAAGGTAATAATTGACCATGTTTCATTTTTATTAGCTTATTTGATAATCTTATTTTTGGATTCCAATCTATTTTTTTGCTCATTTAAATGAGTAAAAATTGAAGCTAAGTGGACCTTCTTCAGTAATAAATAAAAAACATACTACACCTCTATACAATTATTCTTCAGTGACATATATAGGATTGCATTCTACATTTCTAACACCTATTGTTACTTCAAATAATAATAAAATATATTATGAACATAAAAAAGAAACACATATTCTCACAATTCCTGTAGGATAACATAAAATCGAACATTTAGAGAATGTTATACAATCACAACCTCCATTTAATTCAACAAATATTAGTATTAAGCCACATCACACATACATACGGGGTTATACATACATACTTCTAATAAATCCCTTTCGCTCCATCTCCTGTATCAATTGGCGCACCTGCACATGATATACCTGCGGTATGGGGTATTGCTTAGTGGTAAACGGCGTAGTATCTTTCAATTGCAGTCGGAGTTGGTACCTTCACCGGCTCCGACGACTCCTCAAAAACTTCAACAAATTCTCTTAGCAGCTGCGAACTCGTAACGGACAGCCTTCCCTGTCGATGACCCCTTCCTCGGCCTTGCCCACGTTGGGGAGAATCTCTTCCATCTAGCTTGTATTTCGTCTCGGCCGTTCTCCTCTTGAGTGTTCGCCGTTGACATCTTTTCGTTTCGGTTTCCGCTGCATCTCTCCACGTTGCGATACTTTTCGTCTTCCGGGTCTTTCTCCCCCGCACACCTATCGCGCACACATTATCCTGTCGATAGCTTCCCCCGATGTATCCATTATTGCTGCTACCGTGACTGGAATTCAGATTTCGACCGTCCTGCACGTCGTGTTCGTTTCCGTCGTTCGCTTGATCGAACCGACTCACCCTCTCTAGCAACGCGCCGATCGTGTCAGGCAAATTATTCCACAGTAGATTGCGAATCCCGTTCGGCATTTCCCCGAAGAGGGTTCTAATAATCTCCGCCGTGTTAAATTCTTTGCTGCACACCTTGAAGGCGCTCCCCTTGCGAGTGTCGAAATCGCTCATACTCTCGGTACTTCCCTTGCGGTAACGTTCCGACATCAATCGGTACACGACTGTTTAGTCAACGAAATGTGGCTTCAAATTAAAATAGAAAAAATAAAAAAAATTAATGGGTTTTCGACTTGATAACGTTGGAGTATTGTTTCAGTTCCCCCTAGAATGTGTCTTATAACATTCTGCATCATACATTTTTTCAGATTTTAAAAAAATGTAGACGGTACTGAAAAAAAATTAAAACCAATTTATTAGTTCAAAAACTTGAAAAACGCGGCAAAATGTGATTGGAAAATCCCAATAACATTTACTTTCACCGGGATTTATTCATAGACTAGTGATAACCCGTCAAAATAATGGTGAGATCTGAGATAAATGTAGAATACTGTGCCCAGACTAATGTTCACAATATGTTGCATTGTTTGGTTCTTCAGGCTATAACGAATATATTTTGTGATGTGGTGTTTCCAAAATTTTGAACATGTATGACAAGACCAGGTGGCAATGTAATATCGGCACCAAATGACACAAAAGGAAGAGCACTATTATACTGACGAATAATATTTCTGAAGTTTGTGAATGTGTCATCATCTCCTATAAACAACTTAGATTTCTTCTGGCATATTGCTCGAAGGTAAACTTATTTCCCCATTTAAGCTACAGTAGCTGCTATTATTGAAATAAATAATATTGTTAACATTGACAACGCCTTCAATCATTTCAGTTGTGTAAATGTCAACTATACCAATAACACAGAGTAAACTCGTTTGCAGAACTTCTCTCACATGGGTAGTACAAAGCAGAACAAAACTGACGTTTCATAGACAACGATCCAACAGAAAACGAAATGACCTCACTATCACGATACCTACGCTGACTGTCTCTTTCCCTGCGTCCAGTCTCACCAGTGTCTCTTTCCTTGCTTCTTTTGGGGCGCGTGGCCAACGATTCGGAATTCCACATAACCTGTGTACAACTTCACTACTTAAGTACAACCGAGCAACACCCACGGACCGAATGTTCTCTAAAAAATACACCACAAAAGCAAATACATGCAAAATGTCAACGCGACAATGCAAATATTACACTGAAACAAAACCTTGACGAATTATAAATAAATCTCACAATCAAAACACATCAAGCAGCGCCGCCATTAAACAATGTGGACTCACATCTATCGACTATATATATATATATATATATACACACACATTCTGAAACAGCATCCCTTTGGAATAAAACAATTGAAAATTAATTAGCGTACTATTAAAGAATGAATGAATGAATTAATTTAATTAATTTACACCGTAAATGTTGGTAAACCAACAACAGTATCTGATAACACATCTAGAGATCACATTCTTTCATTTAAAGGAAAAAATACTATAATCGGTTCAGTAGAAGCTCTACACGAAGCCATGGCAGAATACCTTATTTTTTTAAATATATAGATCCTATCGCGACATATGAACTCAAAATCTTATGTTATATCATTAACGAAACAAACTCAATCGGACAAACCATGGCGGACGGAGAAAGAGAAAAATATGTTATAGAATGTTAGAGGAAACATATTCTAGGTTAAAAATGTGAAACAGTTTATATCACATCGAAAATCCATTTCAAAGATTTACTTATATTTTTTATTTGAATTTGGCGTCAGGATTAGTTGACAAAAATGCTTTAAAATTATACTACTTTCCCCCGTCCTTTCAATGTTTTTTTGCCTGATGCATGCAACAGAAGGTGAGAAAAAATAAAACATGAAAAACACGATTTTTGTTTTATCTTTGCAACAGAGTGCTCTACGTGTCTGATAATTTGTGGAATTTTTTATTCTCTTTCATATGAGCATCGCGATTGTCGATTTGGTTTGGGGGCAGTTTTCATTACTTTATGCGGCTAAACCCTTTTGTAGAAGGATTAAAAAAGGGACAGGTTAGTGTCTACATATTAGGACATGTTTAGTTTTAGTAAAAACATTAAATCGTATGTTGGAGAAAAAACATAAGGGTTGAGTGAAAAACAATATAGCCTGCAATGAAATGTTCGCTAGGAGAGAAAGCGGCGAGCTCTGCTCTTCCTAAATGTTCTTGTTCAGTCTAAGTTGAAAGATGCGCGTTATCGGCGAGAAACAAGAGACAGAACGAGTAGGACAAGATGATCAAAGTGTTCGTTATGGATACGTGTAATAAAAATGCCGATACTCAGTGGCGGGCGCTACGGAATTTTTTTGGTGGAGCCAGATAGTATTGCGACATGGATAACAAAAAATCAGGGTTGCCAATTATCGATATTCAAAATAAAAACATTGATGTCAATTAAGCATCGATCAAAAACTACCTATGTTTTCAAACATAGATGCGATGTTTTAAAAACGGTTTAGTAATCTCTAAAATAAAATTCATGGACAACAAAATTTAATTTTCCAGTGACCGTGTTTATTAAATTGTAATGAAGATTAAACTGAAAACAAGAAATGAGAGCAAATAAAAATTCTCAACCTGAAAGCCTGAGCGCCCACAGTAATCTCAAGAAGTCACAGCTTCCTGCCTTCGCCTTACGCACACGGGGTACGACTACTTTTTTGTGACTCCCAGACAGCAGAAAACAGATGATGATGATGGTTAAACCATCGAATGCTGCTTTTATTGAAATAAATAGTATTTGACAATGACAACGCCTTCAATCATTTCAATTTCCCTATTTCAGTTTTACAGTTTCTGAAGACTGCTTTCAATTTGTCATAATTGCTCTTTAAACATTGCACAAGGAAATACTCGATCTTCAGTGATTTTTGTCGACCCACGGAGCTCATCGTCCACCACAACGCGAGGAATGCAATCCAGCACATGGTGCTGGAAACTGGTGAACGTAGTTTTGGGGTGACCTTTCTCATCGAACAGTAGCTGAAGCCGAACAACGCCTGTATTCTTGCCGGTATTCACTCTTGTTGAGTCACAATTGATACTCACAGGTTAAACTCTTCTAACATATCCTGGAGTCCTTCTGCGGTTTTTTTTCAACTTTCCCATCTTTCAATTTCAACACAGACAACTTAATTTCTTTAATTCATTCTTGGGGACCACGAAAAGGTATTCAAAGGCATTAATGGGTTTTTTGAAATGGATACTCCACTTCTTCGTGGAACGTGGAGTTGTGTTAAAGAGCCTGGCTCGCGTATTTGTTTATCGTTTACGCGAATATTTCGAGGCAGAAAAGGCGAACGGGATGATATCGGGGGGAGGATCTCGGTGTACGTCCATTGCCTGCGGAATAGAGGACGAAGCCATCCGTAGCTGACGCATCAAGTTTTCGACGCGGTTTGAGAGAGGATAAAGGTCGGTTGTGGCAAAGCTTATGAACATGGTATCAAAACGTATCATCGCCTGTCGGTAAGTGTTAATGTTTTGAGATTTCATTTATGTGACGTGTAGGTGGTGCCATGTGCGTAGTAATGTGTGGCAACAGCGCATCAAACTGTGAGAGTCGCTGAAACGCGGCCGCTACTGCAGTCAATAGATTTTGTCGCCGCGCTTCGAACTTTAGTTTCCTTGCGAACTTAAGTTTCTGTGCACAAGCAACAGAAACGCAATGCCTAATTTCGCCTAGTTTTGTTTATATTGCCATCCTTGCTAGAGAGTTCAACTCACTGTTTGCCAGGTAATTGAAATTAAAAAATAGATATTTAAAATTTTTTCTTCTTTTTGCAGGAACCCCACTCCGACTTTTGACGAAGGAATAACTCAAATGTGGGAACAGTTTTCAGAGGCTGATCCCAACTACCTAAACATTAACAACGGACTTTCAACGGGCAAAGGGCTATTCCAAGAACGCATCGCGTTTTGGGATGACCTGTATAAAGCTGAGGGATCACAAAATTCTTATTTAGATAGTCTGAATGACTCTTTAATATAATGTTATGTAAACGAGTAATTAAAAAAATAAAAAATCTTAAATCACCTTTCAGACAAAACACATGATTATTATATTTCAAATTAAGTGTAGTATGAATGAATTTAACTTTGCTATATCCATTTTAATGGTTTTACAAGTTCACTTACAATCGCAATAAAATAAAAATAGTTTGTAACAGGTTGTATAATATATGTGTAACGGATAATGTGTTTGAATAATGTATATAAACCAAAAATAATGTTTTTTGTTTATTTACCATTGACAAGAACTAAATAAATATACAACTCGATGTTTCCGATTCATTAACATACAAAATCATTTCAAGATCATGAACAGTCATGCAGCCCACATGTTGAGCTTGTTCTTTTCTGGTTATACCGGTGTATTATTGAACCAGAATGCTTTTTTCGCGAATTTTACTTCATACATCATAGTTGCTTTTTCCCTTTATTTTTTCCTTTCTGCAATAAAGACAAAGCACTCTTGTGGATTGATAACACTAGTTACCGAAAGTTCATTACTTGATTTGAATGACATCAAAACGTTGCGTGACATTACAAAGACATAGTAAATCATGTCATCGTGTCTTGCCAATTTTCCGTAGTTTTACTTTGTTTCCACCAGTATCGCTAACTCACTGCATGCATCCCTAAGCAGCCAAACACGTGCTGAGCCGAGGCCACCGAATCTACACATATAGCACTGGTCATGCTTGAGTTGCGCTACTGTGTGATACGTTGACTGTGGCAGATACGTATACGTATATACTGTGACAGTAATATATATGAATACGTATATATTCAGCCACAGAATACGTATACACAAATACCGTGGCTGATACCTAATAGATTATTCCTAACAAATTCCGCCACAGGCCAGTAGAAGTGCAACAGAACAGCTATCTAATAGTTTGTTTAAGGCAAGTAGCAGAGCTTAAGATGAAAAATATTAAATATCAAGGTATTGTAAAAGTAAAATGTAAGAAAATCAGAGTATTATTATTAAAACTGAATTCAATTACCTTAAAAATAATAATCGTAAACACCATGGTTTATATAACATTGTTCTTTTTTCTCTTTCTCGTGGATGGGATATGAAGAAAGCCTCGGCAACGCCGGGTGTTTTGCTACTATGAGATACTGATCGCTGTTACTGTATTTAGTAAAATTGAGGCGATTTCATCACAGTATTATAATAACGCGTACATGTCAGCAGCAAAGGGGAGCCACACATTCACGACCACGCGCGCCTCGGCTGCAGCAGGTGGCTTCGCATTGATCCCGCGGCGCCGAGTTCAAAGGATAGCGCGCCTCCCTCTCCCGCTGCCCCTGCTCCGCCCACCCTCTGCTCCATACTTAACTACCGCTTCCCCCGCCCGGCCACGCCTCTGAAACTCCCCTCTCCCGGCCCAGGCGCGGCCCTTGCCGCTGCCACCGCCCGTCGCCTCGCCATGCAACTGCCACCGCCCACTCTCCGCCCCACACTTAACTACCTCCTCCTCCGCCCCGCCCCGCCTCGCCCTCCCGTCCCTGGCACGGCCCTTAACGCTGCCCCAGCCTGGCCCCTCCCCCAGCCACTTCCCCCGCCACCGCCAACGCTCCGACCCACCCCGCACTTGGAGCGGTAGCTCACATCATCAACTGATGTCACCACAGCGCCTCTGACCAGGAAGTTCTAGGATCGAGACGTGACGGCGGCAGGATTTTCGACACAAGCTCTTCAGCTTGGTCGAATTCAGTCGCTGTTTGGAGGAGAATTCTAGCGGCCGGCTGCTCGGATACACTAACATGCACTACACTACCACATATTCCGTGAGACCGCTCGGGAGCTTAGGGCCTATTCTGGCTGGGGCGGTGCCCCGCTGGTGGAAGAGTCCTGGTTAGGGAGAAACCCCTTTAGCCGACGGTAGGTCGGCGCCGGATCACGCCATTCAGGGAGGTAAGATCACAGCCTTCTCCAGAGAAAAAAACATGCACTATGCTTAACGGACTAATGTTCTAAAGTGTTGACGCGGCCGAAATCTCTAACAACCAACCAACTGACCCATCCCGCCACTGCCTTTCCCCTCCCCTCCTCTCGCCACCACCACGCGCCCCCTCCTGCTGCTGCCTGGTGCTAGTCCTGGGCGCCCCTCGTCTCTTTGAAGCAGGCGATGCAATCTCTGGGATAATAGCTGCAGGTACGCCCCTCCGCAGCTCATCGGGCGGGTTCGCAGCCGCCGCTCGCCGAGCCATGCGCTGCGCCGGGGCGATGCGGCCCGGAACGGGGGGGGGGGCACTAAACACCCGTCTCCCCCGCGATCCCGCAATCCCGTTTTTTTAAATAGTTTTTCTTACTCTTGTTCGACAAGTGCTGTCTTTCAAGGGATTTTATGATACATAGTATATACAATTATTTTTAACTACATTTCATCATACATACAGGTACACAATGTTTGAAGACTATAATATTAGAAACTAACAACTAAGGATACCCAGGAAGGGTCCTTTAGAAAAATAAGTAAAATATTTGGATTAAAAATATAAATATTGAATGGTGAAATGTTTGAACCTGAGCAATCCCGTTTGCGATCTCTTACGGTTGCCGCGTCTCGCACATCGACGTTTCGTTCTCACTTTCTTGTACTCCGAAGAACGGAAGTTACGCGCAGTACAATAAAACGTGTTTTCAGTTTTCCTCAACCGAAATAAAATCCACTTGAAATCGATTTCAAGCTTTTTGCACATTCTGGCAGCACTGTACGATGGAAAAACCATCTCGTTCTTTCACAGTCAGCTATTACAAAACATCATTATCAACCATCTGCAAACAACTGAAAAACTGAAGTGAAGATGTCCCTCAATCGCATCAGTAGCATGAACGTTCCCTCTGAGAGACCTGTTCAGCCTAAGGTTTGAGGGTTTTGGCGGCAGTCGTATCGCGCCCTAGTGAGAGACATTCGATCGCCTGCAATAAACATTTCAATACAGATAATAACATACTTAACAACACAACTTGTTCAGCACAAACAATACATTGAGTAGATTTGAAAAAGTTAAATTATATCTTTCACATATTTCATATTAACAGGCAAAAAAATCGTCCCCTTTTACCACAAAACATCTTAAGAATGAGAACCAATATCACGAAATAGAAATGGATTAAAGACGTTGTTTTGTAGTAAGTTCTTGTTTCTCCAGATATCTTTCTCGGTTTGCGGCTATGTTCAGTGCGATTCTGAGGCAGCTTGGGACCTTGGTCCGGGCAAGACAGCTCGACAGGTTGAAAAAACAATGTATGGTCATTTCTAAGAAAATGACATTTGAGTGTTTCTGAAAACGCGGAATTTAACACATTTTCACAGAAAATATTTCAGTATTCGAACAACTTTATAAGTGCATCATTTGAAGTACATGTACTTATAAATGCAAATTTGTAAAAAATACACGCTGAAATTACATATTCCTAATTTTAAAAAAAGAGCAATATGGCGTTTGTGTCTTCTTATATTGTAAATTAAAGATTATCCCTGAAATTTTAAAGAAAAAAGTTGGAGCTATTTTCGAAAAAATCTCATAATAATATTTTATTATTGCATTTTTTGCACGCAATATTGCGTGAAAATTATTAACATTTTCAAAAAAAGAATGTGAAAGAAATAACTATGAAGAAAAAAATTTACTTGAAGCACAAATCTCTAACATCAATTTTGTAACATACAAATAAGCCGAAAACGTTTCAAATTTTAAACCTTCTAAAATTCAGAATTAACAGAAAAAAACGGATGTATACCATTTTATTACCAGTATTTTACTTTATTCTTTCAAAAAATTTAAATCTGCTAACATTTTTGAAATTCACATATTCCTGTTCGACAAAAAAATAACAATTACAAATCAAAAAATAACAATTCACAACTCAAAGGATACACCAATCAAACCAAAAGAGGTCAAAATAATCCAACTGTCAAAATACCAAAATTATACCGCTCGTAAATCAACATTCAACGCCTAAATATCAAATGCCATATTCTACTGTATAAATCTATTATCCTACACACACTAACTTATGCTTGGCCAGTGTGGGGAAACGCAGCTCCTACCATCATTCAAAAAATTCAAATAGTCCAAAATAAAGTCCTTAGGAAGTCAATTAAAGCCCAACGGTTTACTCCGAATTATCAAATTCACAGACAACTCTTAATCAATACCCTCCCCTCATATCATCCCGCTCTGAAATTCCATCTAGGCCGAACAGCAAACATCTCAAATCTAAACAAATCGAAATTTCCCAAAGACATGCTTAAAACTCCCTAAACCAATAACATCATGTAGAATCTTTGCCTTTTCCCTTCTTACTGCTCGACAGGGCAATCCTAACAGTTTATCTTACCAAATCAAGACAAAATTCAATATCATCTAAAAGAAACTTTTTCTCCTTCGACTCTTCTCGATTCTACCCCGCCTGTTCAGAGCCTGTAGTATCTGTAAATCTGCAACTATATGTGAGATTAAACTAATTACTTGGTCTTCTACGCGAGTGAATTACACGAATGTACTTGTCTACTCGATAGTAACGTTTAATACGAATAGTTTGTACTGACAAGGATGTATTTTGTTATTATCTATTACCAGGAGACACATAGAACAAGTGACGGAGAGTAAGAGTGTCTTGAAGAAAAATATATATTACAGGCTTAATATGGAAATTGAAAAATAGGAAGGAGGGTGGGGTGTAACATGCGAGAATTCTCGCACGGGTACGCTAGTAATAAATAATAATTATAGAAATAGAGAATTGAATAATTATAGTAATAGTATAGAAAAGGGAACGGAATTTATTGTAATAAAAAATGCAAAATATGTACATATAGATGTACTTATTTTTTCCAAAACATGTAAGAAAAAATAAAAATATGACAGAAAATCATTATTGTATTTAAATTGGTTTTTTACAAGTATTTTCCTACCATAGAACGTTGGCGGTCAGTACTTAACAAGGGTTCGGAGTGTCTGAAAGTAGGTTCTAACTTTACGGTAGTAATTGAACACTAGACTTTATAACAAAAGACTTTATAAGATAAAAAGTTGATTCGAAATATAAAATACGTTCATAGCATGCATTACAATATTTCCTGGGAGCCGATGTACGGGTGAATAGTAGTACAGAGTGGCGAGTGATGGATCACAGGGGAGGGGGTTATGCCTTATTTACCCCTCTCTCCAAATCGAACGAGGTAAGACAATTATCTTTAAAAGATATTTGTTAGTTTTCGATCGAGTAACGAATTTGCTGTTTAAAACATGAACGAGCACGTGGTATAAAATACTTTTGCTCATAAAAATCCGCTCATTCTTGACTCCGAATACGCAGTAAACGTAGGGTGAGTAAGCAGGGAGGGGAGGGGTAAGTTTGACAATTCATGGGTAAGATACGGTGGGAGCATAACATTTGATTTGCAAAAGAGATAATTCCGTCACATATATTGCAAACGCGCATATTGAATTGTTCCGTATCGACGTGTAAATATATTTATGTGTAGGGAGATATTTAAGAAAATATGTCATAATAGGTAAAATGTGAAAAAATTTGTAATTATACAAAAAAAAGAAAAATATGTAAAATAAAAATAGTTCTAATTCATTCAGAATATCTTGTGAACCCTAAAAAATATAATTGAATGCAGGTACCTAGTTCCCGTAAAATCATGCAATTACATGGAAATCCGTTCTCTAATAATTACATTACATAGTTTACTATTTTGTGACGGTAATTAAAAAATAATTGATTTGCTTCTTGGCTTTTGTCATATGCCATGGATAGCACAATAGAAGAGTCCATTTATTACTGTTACCAACCCAATAATTAAAAATACATAATAGAAATCTATTTTCCTCTTCGAGGAAAATTTCATTTTCTCTCCTTGGAAATGGCACAAAGCTTCCACTGGTTGCTCTCCGCGACCGCACACTCACCCACCCACCCACCCAACCATCCACAGGGGGCGGAAACACACGCAGCAGATAGGCGCCGGCGCGAGGCAAAGCCTTATGCGCAATTACCGCTTCATTTGCAAAGGGATGATCATTAGGCACTATCATAAGCCTCGTTATTAGAGATTATAGAGAAAGTTCAAGAATACAATATAATTTTGTATCATGTCTTCATAGACTTCAAAAAATCCTTCGATTCAGTGGAACATAAAGCAATTCTGGAAGCATTACTCGTACAGGGAGTACAAACGAAGCATAAAAATATCTTATGAAAAATATACCTAAATAGTAAAGCAAAAGTGAGAACAGATTCAGAAGGCCAAGATTTTGATCAACATAGGAGAGTGAAACAAGGTGACCTTATTTCCCAAAAAATATTTATATAAGCATTTTAGAAATAATTTTTCGCAAAATGAAAAATCACGGCATAAACATCAATGGAGAAAAAATATCAAATCTACGAGTTGCTGAGTAGTAGTTCTTATATCATAATCAGCCATGATTTTTCAAGAAATGCTAGGCGACCTTCTCCCAAATAGCAAAAAAAATTAGTTTACTTTTAGCAGAGTATGGACCAGAACAGCAGGAGACCCCGCCAAATGTAGAGAAGTCATCGACACACTCGAAAGAGTCCATAGAGAAAGAGAAAAAGATTAAAGTAGAAAGGAAGAGTGACACAAAAATAAAAACACAAAGATAAGTGATGTGATAGTGACAAGATGGTAAGTAATGTGATGATAACTAATAAGTGAAGTGCTAGCTTATTTAAAACCTTAGAAAGTAAGAGGCCTTAGCCCTACCAAGGTATGTTAACGGGCTAATAATAATAATAATAATAATAATAATAATAATAATAATAATAATAATAATAATAATAATAATAATAATAATAATAATAATAATAATAATAATCTTTCCTTAAATCAATAAAAAATAAAAGTAATTCTCTGCTCGTTTAGATTTCCTTTTCAATAAGCTGTTTAATAGAGAATGTATTATCTATACATGATCTTCCTGCGATCCCAAAACGACTTTGTTCCTCAATTTCATTGATCTCTATTTCCAGTCTTCGAGTCAAAATCGTCCATACAGTTTACACATAGTAGCTTATTACTCCCATTCCTTGATAATTTGTCGTCGTAAACAGTCGTTTCTATTTTCTTTTTTATGAATGCAACTAATCCATGCTTTCTTCCATTCTTCAGCACACAATTTTTTAAAATACATTTTTTTAATAACATTGTCACAATATCGAAAACAAAGCTTGGTGGATATTTTAATAATTGTAAATGTAAACCTCCAGGGTCAGTTGACTGATTCCCTTTCTTTTTTTTGAGAGCTCGTATAACTTCTTGAGTTGTGATAACAGAGACTGGGTGTATTTATTGATATAAATTAAATTTTAAAAATTATATAGAGTACATAGTAAAGGAAACTAGAAAAAGATGAATATTTTGAACGGAAATGGACAATATATAAATGACTATACAATATGTTTGATATATAAATCCATAATTGTAACAAATTTATATTACTGTAGTAATGTATCGCGCGAATCCTACTATTTATTTACTAATATTCTTCTTCCTATACTCGACTGGGGCTTACGAATAGATTTGGGCGCGTTGTTTTTTTAACTCACGTGTTCCTTTTAATCCGGTTTCAACTTTTATTCATGCCCGTCCGCTAGCTAAATTTACAAAATTCCCATTTTTTTTTACTTCCTTTGATGGGCGTGAGGCTGTGATTGCCCAATACAGGGCTTGAAACGAAGTAGTTAGGCACGCGGGCGTAGCGGGAATCTAACTACTTAAAATACAACACATTTTGCGGGTTTACTGACGAACCTGAATATGTTCATCATCATTTATTACCTCCTTTTTTTTAGTAATTCCTATTTTTTGTTAATCCCAAACATTATGCACACAACGGGGTTGCTGCCTCCTAGCAACACACACAAAAACACCCCATGGCGGATGAACAATGCAATAACATAGGCAAACAAATATGACACCAAAACAAGAAAAATACTACTCATTCACTCTGATAAATTTACAACATATACAAAAAAACAACTCATTCATACCGAATGCGCATTGTGTCGAAATCAATTATTGTATTACTTATGCTACTACAGAACTTGATCTTCTGCAAATGCTCTTCATGGATTTTTTTTGTTTTTGTTTTCAAAACAAACGAAACAAACAAATAAACATTTATCTGTCACTTCCCTTTCGCCGACTTGATGCTGCGACACGCGGCGTACATCACCGTCGTCCGTTGGCTATCTCTGCACATAGCGCGGCTTCTCCCAGTTTTTATGAAATGCACCTTTCCACCACGTTGCACTGCCGAGAAATTCCACCAATCGCTTAGCGGAAATTATTTAGTCATGTCTCGTCAACTCCCGCAACGAACGAACGTTATTAGTTACGCAAATAATATCGCGATTGCATCTCCAGCTACCGTCCACGACACACGAAATTAATGTTAGATCACCTCTTTGTCTGGTTAAAACACCAATAAAATGTTATGTGCTCGTGGCACATTTCTTTTAAAAAAAATTACATTACGCGAGCTTTTCTTCCAAACGACCACAACACTGCACATCCGAGCCTCAGCGCTTCTACTCATCTTCTGATGCCCATTGTTGTCCGCATCTTTTATTTACTTCTGGCGAACATCCGCCGATCGCTCGCCCGTAGCCACAAATGACATTCTAAAACCTTTCTTTAATTCGTGCTCGTCAACGTTATTATGCTTCGTCATCGCTTCCCACTATTATTTCTTGTTTCTTCGCTAATTATTATACTATTACTCTTTTCATCTTTAGTCTCAGTTCATTAAATTTTATTAATTTATATCCTCTTGCATCGTGACGTAAACTCTGACGTCAGCGCGATGTGTCATTTGTTCCGTGTTTATTTCAATTATACAATATTAATTTTAATTTTGACGTGTTTCCTCGGTACTTCTCGAAACTGCGAGTGTTCGAACAATTTTCCATAAATTTTGCCCTATCATTTCCGAAAGTCTCCTCTTGATGTCTTCACGCGTTTTCTTGACATTTAATAAAATTACTCTTTTGTCTTAAGCTTTGCAATCGTAACAATGGTTCTCGTATTCTAGTTTAACCACGAAAAATACAATTATAATTCTGTGCAAATCTCCTGAACCTCTGACTCGATTTTCATGATTCCACCTTCTACTAGTTCCGAAAATTATGTATAATTGAGTGTTAATGTCTATTTCCATTTTGTATCACGCATTTGTTTCATTTAATAAAAATATTTATTCGCGATGCCGCCGTCTTTTGTCTTCTCAAATCTAAATCTTGATATTTTCCTGCCAAGTTTATATTCCCCAAAACTGTTCCGAGGGATTATGGATCATTACACTGTGCAACAATACTTGTTGGAGCCCATAAAACTGAAATTAAAAAAGTTCAGATACAACAACGTAGAGCTTTGAGGGTAATAATTCAATGCAATACACTCCAGTGCGAGACATGCTAGACACTCTGAAATTTATGTCAATAAAAGAGAGAATTCATTGCAAAACGCTAATTTTTATTTTTTTATTAATTAATGACACAACAAGGCATTTAGTGAACAAAATCCAGAGTAAAAGAAAAAACAAGGGAAACAAGACAAGCGCAACATTTACTGTATAATTTCACTAAAACTGGAAAAAAGGAGGCTATTTGACCAAGAACTTAAATTATGTAATAAATTACCGTTAGAAATAAAAAATATAAACAAATTCAAGAATTTAGAAGAAAAATTATAAAACACATAAAGAATGAAAATTAATTTTGTAAATAATTAGTAGAGTTTACCTAAGATGTGAACAATGTATGTAAATATGCATTTAATATAGTAATAAATAGCCGAGAAGGCTAAATATTCCAAAGCTACCTATCTTTAAAGAAAACCATTTTGTTATTATTATTATTATTATTAATATTGTTATGATTATTATTATTTTGTGAGCTAAAATTTCTGATGGTACCATAACAATCGCAAAGGATTTAGCTCATTAATTGATTCTCATGTTGCTGCGTTAAGTTACACATACATGAAATTTGCAATTCAATAATACTAAAACTTTGCATTGCATCATTGCACAATATTGCATAATGTACAATACGTTTTTTACTGCATAATTGTCTATACTCACGAAGGAACTTTGGAAGAAGAGACAGTTATGTAATCGTGCGCCGGAAAACGACGAATTTTCACCAGTAAATCTCTTGCCGAGCTCTGGTGACAACAAAGTATATAAATCCTGTTGCTCAGTTTAGAAGAAAAAGAAATTCTCTAAGACGTGGTATAGTCAGAATCCATGTTTTGTTGGTTCTTGATACCGAAAAATTGATTGACGGCAAAACTGCGTTGTCTGTGGTCAACGCTAGCACATAAACCGTTCAGCAGATTTTCTACAAAATTGATATTCCCTGATCGATCTGACCGGACTGGAGACTTTGGGAGTTTTTAACGTATACTTTGATTCTAGAAGGGTTTTATTTACGAATCAGCTACTTACCTTTTCATGGTTGGGTATGGTTGGGTGGGTGGGTGGTTGGGTGGGTAACTGGGTGGGTGGTGGGGTTGGTGGTTAGGTGGGTGGTTGGGCGGGTGGTTGTGTGGGCGGTGAGTGGGTGGTTGGGTGGGTGGTTTGGTGGGTGGTTGTTTGGTGGTTTGGTGGGTGGTTGTTTGGTGGTTGGGTGGGTGGTTGTTTGGTGGTGGGGTGAGTGGTTGGGTGGATGGTTTGATGGGTGTTTGGGTGGGTGGTTGGGTCAATGGATGGGTGGATGGGTGGGTGATTGGGTGGGTGGTTGGGTGGTTGGGTGGGTGGGTGGTCGGGCGGGTGGGTGGTCGGGCGGGTGGGTGGTTGGCTGGGTGGTTGGGTGAAAGGTTAAGTGAGTGGTTGGGTAAGTGGTTGGGTTGGTGGTTTGATGGGTGAATGGGTTAGTGGTGGGGTGGGTGGTTGGGTGGGTGCTTGGGTAGGTGGTTGCTGGGTGGTTGGCTGGTGGTTGGGTGAGTGGTTGGGTATGGGTTAGGTGGGTGGTTTGATGGGTGGTTGGGTGGGTGGTGGGATTGTGGGGTAGGTGGTTGGGTGGGTGGTTGGGTGGGTGGTTGGGTGGGTGGTGGTGTGGGTGGTGGGTTGGGTGCTATGATCTCACAAGAACGAAAATCTCACAAGAGCGGAAAATAGATTTATTTGCTTAGCAGACCGCCCAGAACCAGGACACTAATATTTAAATTGTCTCAAAAAATTACAAACTCCACCAATAAACCAATTCATCATAGAAACGGCAATAACTCAAATTGAACAAATCGTCTAAAATCCAATTTTAAAAAGCTTATTTCAACAATTTGTTCAATATTACAATAAATTGCCATCAGAAGGAATGAAACACTTTCCATGCGACGCTCTCTGCTTATATTCGCCTTAAATAAAAGCCATATACAACTTATAAAATGTAAATTTAAAATATAGGATAAAATGGCTGTAACTTAGTTCAGTATACCTCCAAATTATCACAAGACTAAGAAGATTAGCCACACGCTCTATAAAATTCACTCAGAATTCCTATCCAACCACTTTCTTATACTATCTACCATTTTAATTTTTCATTAATACCACCGTATTAAGTGTATCCGTTGCGTCTCACGACGAAATGTTTACAGGGAGCGGTAGCTCAGTGCATGAGATGTCACTGCAGGGCTTAATGCCGGGAGCTTCTAGGTTCGACTCCTGACGGCAGCAGGATTTTCGACAGTACCTTTTCAGCTAGGTCAAATTCAGTCGCTGTCTGGAGAAGATTTCTAGTGGCCGACTGCTCTGATCGCTAGTTTTCCGTGGTTTCTCCGATCAACACCAGGCGCATGCCGCAGCAGTACCGTAACAAACAGGCCACGGACCGCGCGCTATATTTCCTTCCTCTTCCTTGCCCTATCCTTTCCCCTTTCACACACACTTACACTAACATGCACTACACTACCATATATTCCGGAAGACTGGTCGTGAGTTTAGTTTGTCCCGGCTGGGGCGGTGCCCCGCAGGTGGGAGAGTCCTGGTTAGGGAATACCACGCTAGCTGACGGTAGGTCGGCGCCGCATCTTGCCATCCAGAGGGGGAAGTTCACCGCCATCTCCCGAGAAAAACCTGCTCTACAGTTACGAGACTAATGACCAAAGCAGTTGACGCGCCCGAAAACACAAAAAAACAATCAATCAGAAAAAAAACAACGAAATGTTTAGACCAGAGAGAATACTTGGGTTTTTCTAAACTGGCCCACGACACTACATCAGCTGCTACGGTGTCATCCAACCGCTAAAATGTCATCACGGTGACGTCACTGTGGTGTCATCAGCCAGGGTAAAGAAACCCAAGTATACCAATTTTGCCATAGTCTCGTATGCGAGGCAGGACATTGATAGGTTCCAGCACCCCACCACAAAACCCCCTCGCGGAAGAGCGACAATTAAGGGACAGGCCGCCCCGCACATACACACTCCACGCCGGCTTTTCGTGGAAGCTGTATGAGTTGCGCGATGGATGGCAGAGGAAGCCACAACCCTCTTTCCCGTCTCACCATCGCCGATACAGTTGGAAGGGATAGCAGACCTTCAGAACTCCCTACTTCTAACAGACATTTTAATACTCTTTATTGGTCGCGATGATATCAGAATTTACATGCGGCAGTTTTCCCCCAGCTTCATAAAATGCAGCGAATATCATATCATTATTTGGGTCAACATATTGGTGTGATCAGCTTTTCTCTGCAATGACAAGAATAAAAAACAAGGAATGAACGCAACTTCAGAACAAGACATTGAAGAGCGTTGTATTCATCGCAACAGGCCAAGGACTGACAACAGATATTATTTCGCTTGTGTTAAGAAAAAGAAGTCTAAAATTAATTTTGAAAATATGGTTGTTATATTGAATCGAAATGTACGTCTCCTGATTAACTTAAAGTCTTCTTTCTGCGTATGATCCCTGGGTCTGCCCTCCGTGCTTCGGCTATCAGTGACGAATTGTCAAAGGCCAAGAATCCAACTCGCCCCCAGGGCTTATATTTCGCCCGGCGCCGGCAGCGAGCGTTGACGGCAGTCTGTGCTCGTCGGCCTCGCCAGTGCCCGCGGAGGATTCGTATCTGATATCCCTTCACTACTAGATTCAGAAATTGCATTATTTGCACACGACAAGGCAGTCTATGCATCGCATTAAGATCTACATGTAGGCAGAGATAATCTACAGGATGACATAAATATGCCTTTGATTGGTTTATTAAATGGAACATACTTATTAATCACTCCAAATGTCAGGCTAAAATTTTCACTCTAAGAAAAAATGAATTTATCCTCTAATTCTAAATTGTAAAGACATTAAATCCTCTCCCTACCTCACAACCTGCAAACTATTTAGAACTTGATTTAGATATGTATTCAATATCTTGAAAGTTTATGTCTGTAGTCGAACAAGGATAAAATACATTTTCAAAAAGAATGTCTATTTTTATACTAAAATTTCTAACAAAATACAAGCATATTAAACATCATTGGATTCCTTATTTTTATGATCTATCCATTTCTGGAGAGAATAGTATATTATCCCATTTAAAAAATGAAAGATGATTAA
This sequence comes from Teleogryllus occipitalis, assembly GCA_011170035.1. Taxonomy (NCBI): domain Eukaryota; kingdom Metazoa; phylum Arthropoda; class Insecta; order Orthoptera; family Gryllidae; genus Teleogryllus; species Teleogryllus occipitalis. The sequence continues at coordinate 25,492 of BLKR01002780.1, forward strand.
ATTTCTCAAAAACAAAATATATTACGAACCATGATTATGCAGAATATTACTTGCCCCACGATTCTGCATTGTTGAGCGAAATCTACATTTCTATATCGTAAACCGTTAATAAGTTAATGGTGTGGACGACAGTCATTATCCAGATTAATTAAATACTCTAAGAACAACAAAATAACGAACTTCCAGTTTGACTTCAGAACTAAATACTCCACCACACACAAACTGTATAGATAGAAGGTTAAGGCAAATAATGACAAACAAAGGATGACTAATCCTAAAGTGAAGTATCCGTGTATAAACAAATTCAAAAGACAGCAACGCCGAGCCGTGAGCAATAAATCTGGAATATGATATGGGATATTTTTGTCGAGAGGCGGTGATGTAAATATATTTTCGGGAAAGGGTGATCGGAGCGGGCGAAACAAATTACCCGGCAACGCTGAGTACTCTTAATCCACACATGTTCATTCCCGCAGGGGGTCGCGATGACCTAGGTTGTCGCGGCTTCTGGTGAAGAATCGTAGGCGAACACCTGGACCGGCAACCGGTCACCCACCAGTTACGCCTATGGCGCGTCGACCTTGGAGCAGGATTGGGCGAAGGATGCCTTTCGGAGTACTCCTTTTAAAGTTCGGCTGGACCAACTTCCCACCCGCCATGTTGCTTCGGAACCGGCGTTACCCACGTCGTGAGCTGGCGGTAAAGAGGGCAAAGGGGCAAAGAGGAGGGAACTTGTTCCCGGCGCATGTGAATGGCGCATTGTCAAGACTCCGGTACTGTATGCCCAGGCATTGTATGGAGAGGTTACCGTGAGGGTCAACTGCGTTCTGGCGAGACCCAGATACCACCCCAAAGGCGTACTTGTACGTCTGCGGGGGGTGAGGATAGAGGCCAGCGCATAAGGTGCCCACCCCGGGATTAATCCCCTCTGGTAAGAGCAAGTACGTGATAGGCCTGCGATAGACATCCTACATCATGCTCCATAGTCTTATTTCGTTGATGGGGCTGGCAGAGAACGCTGCTTTGAAATCAAAAATTCCCTTTCAATTTTTCGGGCATTCAGCGCGCAAATTTTGCACAAATCGGGCGCTTAATGCGCGACATCTGAATAAATTTACGTGCCCACGTTCAAAAACACACACTTTTTTTGCCACTTCTGCCTGGAAATGATCGCATACTAGTGTGCAAAAAGCACGAGCACTTTGAAGAACCTGCTAACATCGTTCCGGGCCTGCAGCGTGATGGACAATCATCGCGCGACACAAGAACGCACCGCCGCTTTCTTTTGCTTCTCAGCTTTCGATGACGCTCGAGAAATAATATTACTGTACACTTTCGAAATGCACGCAACTGAACATAGCGCGAGAAGAGAGAAACGCCCCTTTTAGGCGAGCGGCGAGGGACTCACCCTCGCGTAGGCGCGGGCCGGCGGCGGAGACAGCGGCTGCCTGTCCGCTTGCACTTCGAAGAAGAACTGAGGCCTTGAGTCCGCCCTCGCTTGCCTCTCCGCCCTCCGCTCCACGCCCCCCGCCATCCGCCGCGCACGGGAGGGGGAGCAACCCTTTAAGGGGTGCGCGAGAGGGGGGGAGCGAAGTGCAGCTCTCATGTCCCATTTCGCTACGCACCACGCTCGCGGGTTGCACTGCGGGTTCTTATTCGCACATTTAGCTTTCACAAGATATCTAATTATTTAGGTTAAAATAAAGTTTTTTTTAAACAGTCGTTACGAAATGAAAAACAACCACATTAGAAACTGAAAAAACATAGGTTCTGAGTTAGAGTCAGTTCGGGCATTAATTTAAAAAAATATAAAAGAGAACAATATTCAGTTTTGTGCAACTTTGGTATTCGTACACTAGAATTAATAACATTAAATAAAAATAATAAAAGAAAGTGAATTATGGTTTCAGTATTTTCTTGCATATCCCTTTGTTTTAAGTACTCTCTTCTACTCCACAGTTGGCAGTACCCTCATGTACGGCATAAGTATTGTTTAATTGACTGACAAATATTTCCTATTCTAATATTATTGTTATCTGTTATTGTATTGTATTGTTATCTTACAAAATTGTGTAATTGGGGAATTTATCATAATGGGAAATATGATTCTAATAAAAGTTAAACATGAATTGTTACATCGTTAATCAAAATGAAATTATATTTGGTCATCAACAGTATTTTCTCAATTTGGTAAAATGTCAGGAGTCGACCCGCGAATATAATTTAAATTAGGAAGTTCAGTGTTATGAGCTCTTCTATAAAAAAATCTGGAAACATTACATTAAATTTATTTTTTGTGTGATAAATATGTTTATTTTAAAACCGAGACTTGAATGCGAGATGCGTACCGGTGCACGTGTTTCCGGCTTAAAATCATTTTTCTTTCTGTCATATTCGTGACAGTTTTCTTTTATTGATTGTGAGAGCATGTTAAGAGATTTTCCACGTACGTAACTCAATTTAAATATTTCCTGGACTCGCGTACGTCCGTACACCTCAGCGAAACTCTTAGACTTCTGCCTGAGGATGTTTTCACAGGAGTCATTAGCACTATACGAAGAGGCGTGGCTGAACTGCTGTCGCGGCGGAGGGATACATGTGAATTACAAATGATGTTCACTTTTTTAGCGAACTGTCACTTTGGCTTATCTTTAAGAAAATCCTTCTTTATCCAAAACAAACCCATTGACGAGCACTTGTGCTGCGAAAATCTCTTGAGTGTCGCCAGACCACTTTGCCTGAGACAAGTCAAGATCGCCGCAATGAAGCTTCGCTTCATACAATTACCAAAGGAACGAGTCCGGTCTGCTAGTCTTTCTATCGTGCGAATATCTTGGCTTGGAGCACGGTGCATGCCCACAATTGCCCAACAGATTGATCCCCTTCCTCTCAATCCATTGGAATTTCAAATCGTCGTGTTTTCATGATTCTACACAAGACAATTTATTTCCGGACGTAAATAAAAATGCACCCTCTGCGGTTCCTTCTATTCTTCCTAAACATTGTGAAGTCTGATAGAAAGAGTTCACCATTGTGGGGAAACCTGGGGTTTAACCCTACGGTTAACCTGCAGGAGCATTAGTGAGTCACTCATAACCGACTGCAGTCGGACCTTTTGCCTTAGGTCGAATTCAGTCGCTGTTTGGAGGAGAATTCTTGTGGCCGGCTGCACTGATCGGTAGTTTTCCGTGGTTTCTCCTATCAACACCAGGTGAATGCCGGAGCAGTACCCTACCAAACGGGCCACGGACCGCGCGCGATCTGTCGTGCCTCTTCCTTGTCCTATCCTCACCCCTTACTTACAGTTACATGTATCTGACCGGGAGGTCCTAGGTTCGAGTCCTGATGGCGGCAGGCTTTTCGACACTAGCTTTTCAGCTAGGTCAAAATCAGTAGTTATCTGGAGGAGAATTCTAGCGGTAGCTACAATCTAGAATCTCGTCGGTGGTTTTCTGTGGTTTCTCCCTTCAACACCACGCGAATGCCGGAGCAGTACCCTAACAAGCGACCTGCGGTGCGCACACTATCTTTCCAACCTCTTCCTTGTCCTATCCTCTCCCCCTACACACTTACACAACACCACACTGCACTACATTATCACACCGGTCGGGAGCTTAGACCTCATCCCGCCTGGGGGGAGTGCCTCTGGGAGGAGATACCTGGTTTAAGAAATCTCCGCTTGCCGACAGTAGGTCGGTGCCGCATGTCGACATCCAGCGGGGGACGATCACCGCCATTCCCGAGGAAAAACATGCACTACGGCACTACCATGTTGACGTGCCCCGAATCACCGACCAACCAACCTAATTTGTGTTAAGAGGTTAAATTTTTTCATTAATTAGTAAATAGGCGTGATTCCCTAGGTGATCATTTCAACTAGAGCGGGCGCGCAGCGGGCAGCGGGGCCACTAGCATCGCGGGCACACGAGCGCGGGCCCGGCTGCAGCTCCGGAGAGTAGGCGCCATTCTCGCGCCGAGAGAGTCGCACGCCCACGCAGTTGCCACCGGGGGCTGGCGAGGCGACGCGACGCGACTGTAAGGCCGTGTCCTGCGTGAGCTACAACCGGCGGCGGCGACAAGCGATGGCTTGCGTCAGCTTCAAGCGACAAGTTGCGATGCCGCGCGTCAGAGCGCGTGGTGTCCTACGTAAGCGACAGGAGGCTGCGACAGCGACAGTCGAAATGTTTCAAAGGAAACTTTCGAGATTTTTGTTATGTTTAACGAACTCTCCAAAGATATTCACTCTGCCAGTTAGTAATAGGTTTAATTCACCCTCAACAGAAGTCCGTGAAATAAGACATACTATTTGCAGTTATTTCAATAGCCCTGCCGGTTTGGTTACAATAGAAACCTAACCTCATTTACGTCTACAGGAATACTGGTATATAATACATTGTGATTTATGTACTAGGCAATATAATTAGCATCTGAAAATTCACTAAGAATAATACAAATTAACATAATTTAATCAATAAAAAACAAACTTATTTGTTATTTTCAGTGCATTCGTCACTTCCTTTCACAATTCTAATGTGGTAGTTATTCAATCTCTTGTTCCACAATTCCCTTGTATTTTTCACATCTTCAGTTAAACATTTCGTTATATCGCCATTCGACATCTTTGAAATGGGAAATTGAAGACCAAAACAGCGAAACTATACGCGCGACACAGCGACAAGCGGCGACAAGTAGCGACAAGATTCAAACACGTTTGAATCTCGGACGCCGCCGCTTGTAGCGCTTTCGTCGCTTCGTCGCGGAGGTCGCCAACGCAGGACGGGCACATAAGATACTGTGAGTTTGAAATTTGTCGCTTGAAGCTGTCGCGTGTCGCTGCCGCAAGATGTAGCTCACGCAGGACACGGCCTTAGTGTCTCCGCACGCGGCTGCTACTTTCAACATTAGTCCCGCGAGTGTAGTGGATGTAAGCGGGGAGGGAGGAGACTTTCCTCCCCCGTTGGAGCGTCGCTTCAGCGTCTCCCCCAGCGGAGGAGCGCCCCTGGCGGGACAACATGCTCTTGTTGTGTGGTTGCGTAGTGAACGTAAGTGTGAAAGGAGAGCGGAGATCGCACGCGGCCCGGGGACCGTTTGTTACTGTGCTGCTCCGAAATTCGCGAGGTGTTGACAGGAGAACTATCGATCAGAGCAGCCGCCGCTACAATTCCCCTCCAAGCAGAAGCTGAATTCCACCTAGTAACTATCTACCTAGTTTTGAAACTACTGATGCGTTATCAACAACAAACCATGGGTGATGCGAAATATCAATGTGCAAAATTAAAACATCGATATGAATACATCGACCAGAAACCATGGATGTTTTTAAACATCGCTGATTTAAAGTTGGATTAGGAATCTCTAACATTAAATTCATACGGAATAAAATTTAATTTGACACTACTCGTGTATATTAATTTATAATAAATATTTAACTGTAAACGACGTTAAAAAAGTGCCTCTTCATTTACGAAATACGATGAAAGGCGAAGGAAATACCAGACCATCGGGATCATCTCGTGGGAGGGAGTCTTTTCTGCAAAGGTAGTACAAACCGCGTTCGTTTGGTTCAAATACACAGAATAGACGGTGGTACACAAATAATAGAATAGAGGTCACTTATTATTTCGTATTTTAACTTGTACGACATTGTGATTATGGAAATTGTTCACCCACGCACAAGATATCGAAAACGTGGATGTTGAAAAGACGCGAGCTCGAATCCACGGGTGCTTAAAAGAAGGAAGTTTTGGAAGCGTCGGCGTGGCCGAGCCGCGAGCGCCGAGCCGGCTGAGGGGCGCCTTTGTGGCCGCACAATGGCGGCGTTGTGGGCCTTATCGCGCGCCTACCTGGCCGAGGCGGCGCGGGCGCAGGCGCCGCCAGATAGCGCACAGCGCGCGCCTTCACGCGCTTATCGCCCCGGCCCGCCCCAATTCCCGACCGGAGGGCGACGCTGGCGACGGGCGCGCTGATCGGCGTTGTCATAACAACGCTCGGCGAATATTCTGGCCAATGACTTCGTATTCCCGGCCCTTTCTTTCACTTTACACACACACGCCGGGAGCGTAGAGCTGGTCTCGGCTGGCGTGGGCCTCTGCTAGGGAGATACCTTCCCGGGAAAACTGCAAGGTGACGGCATTTTGGCGCACGATTTCCATTTACTAGCGGGGGAACATCACCACTTCTTATGCTAATTCAGGCAATAGCAACGTACAATTTTTTCATTATTGCAAATAAATGCTCTCAAATGTAGGACTCCTCGTACATAAAGTGTTGGATTTATGTACTGCTTATTGACTCCGAAGGTAAAGTGGCGGACTTACTTTTTAGATTGTATTACAGACCAATATTGACATTTGGATTATATTGTAATGATTAACACAAATTTGATTGATATAAAAAATATTTTTATGATACGTTTCGATCTCCATGTGGTTTGTGGATCGTCTTCAGATAAAAGAAAAATCGGACACGTGCTAATCTTATAACACAATAAAAGAGCGTCATCGTCCTTAATATATACACATAGCGTATGGAACAGCCTCCGCTACCTCCTTCGGCGGGGCACCGCCGCGGGCGCGATACGCCCTTGACCGGCCTCCGCCGCGCGTGTGGTGCACTGGTTGCCAGGGGAGGGGAGGGGAGGGGAGGGGAGGTCGCGCGGCCCGTGCATTAGGGGGTTAACCCCGGAAACCGTTTGCTTCCAGTCGAAGAAAGCACGGACACTATCGGTGTGCCGCAATTCTGGTATCGGCAACGGTGGCTCAGGGTGTCAACTGTCACGGACCGCGCGCAATCTTTCCTTCCTCGTCCTTGTTCTACGAGTATCCTTATTCCTTACCCTCACATGCACTACCCTACCTCAGAAGCCGGGAGCTTTCAGCTTGTCCCGGCTGGGGTGGTGCCCCGCTGTTGCGAGATACCTTGGAGATAACTCCCGCAAGTGGACGCGTGGGTCGGCACCGGATCTCTCCATCCAGCGGGGACAGACCGCAGTGCACTTTCGGGCCCAATGAGCTTCGTGGACGCGACGGGAATCGGTCATCGGTCGATGGAACCCTGGTACTACCCGCGCACGGTTTCTTGAGCCCTCGCTTCGCGCGTCGCGCGAGGAGTGGGGCGTTTGGTTAGTCCGACAAGGCATTTTATATCACATTTGTAATTGGTAGTAGTACACGGGAACGAACATTTGTGGTTATGAGATTCGGTGCACAACGCTCGTCGCTCTCATGTGGTGCCTGTGCGGCGAGTGCGGTGCGCGGCGCCATGTTGGCGCGCGGAATGCGCTCTGCGGACCGCATTCTTGCGCCGCGCGGGCGCTGGGCGCCGACCGTTAGCCGCGCTCCCTCGCTGGCGCTGGCGCTTGCGGCGCAGGGCGTCTGCGCGGTGCAAGGAGCGCGTTCGGCCCTCGGCTGCGGAGCGAAGGTCGCCCCGTCTGCGCGCTCGCTCGCTCGCTCCTGCTTCCCTCCTGAACGAAGCGAACCCCTCCGGGGCGTCGACGAGCACGATGCGTCGCCCAACGGACTAAAATAACTGATTAACGAAATTCACGATTATCGATATACACGTGCTTTTCTGGACATTAGAGTAGAATAGAATTGATGTTAGGCGCCTTTTGGAATAATGCCGTAACGTTCTTGGAAGCGTCACCCTGCCATTGATAGCACGTTGCAATACTTTTTCGTGACTTGTCGGTAGAAGCTCCGTCGTGTCCAATGGCAGTGAGGGAGTGCTCGCATGTATGTTTCCGAAAATGTAGAGTCCTGAGTGTAGTGTTCCAGCGAGGCACCTCCCTGTGTGGCCGTGCCGCGTAAGGGTGGAGGAGGGGGCGTAGTATGGGGGAGCTTCGCGGGTGGGGCGACCGCCCCGACGCAAGATGATAAGAGAGGCGGTGGGTGCAGCGCCAGCGCCAGGCATCCAGGCGGGGTACAGTTACGCGCGCGCGCCGCCGCCGCCGCCGCTGGCGCCTTCGCCTCCGCCTCTGCGGCGTTGCAGGGGAGGCCTTCGCTGCGTCGCGAGCGGCTGGCGTGGGGTCACAGACAGCAGCCATTAGATGGCCAATCGATGAACCCATCACGGCCCGCAATAATGTCGTGCGCATAGCGCTCGCCCGTTGTTGTCGCGCTCGTGCGTTGCAGCTCTCTCTCTCTCTCTCTCGCTCTCTCTCTCTCTCGCTCTCTCTCTCTCTCTCTCTCTCGCTCTCTCTCTCTCTCTCGCTCTCTCTCGCTCTCTCTCTCTCTCGCTCTCTCTCTCTCTCTCCCTCCCTCCTCTCTCCTCCCTCTCTCCCTCCTCTTTCTCTCTCTCTCTCTCCTCTCTCTCAGCATGGTTTTGCAACATGCAGTGCTCACCCATGGTTGTGTTGCTAAATATTTGCTACTCGAGGGCTTCAAAGCCCAAACCGTTGGTTATAGGAGCAGTTTTTTCCTACAAGAAGACGCAAACCCGTTAGAGACCTTAACTGCATCTAATTGAACCATATTTTTTGTTCCAGTTCATCCATTTATATTCACTTGAAACGAACAATAATCGATTGACTTTCTTTAAAATTATAACTTCATAAATTATTTAATTTTGTTAGTACCTACCTACTTTATCTACTTACACTGTTATAGAGTCGATAGACCCCTTTTTACGATGATTTTAACTCAGACGACTTATTTCAATACATATCTGTTAATGTGTGTGGTATATGCCACGTTTTTAATGAGGCGTTAAGAAATGCATGGAGACATTCACTTCAAACTGAATGAAAAAGGAATAAAGCGGGGCCCACACGTCCGGAACTCAATCCACAATTCCACTAGACGAACCGTCATCATACCATGCAAGCTTATGATGAGCCCTTCACGTACTAAGTATGTTGAAAGTGTTTCGGCTACAGGAACAAAGATGACCTTTAGTAACTTTAACCGGTCTCCGCAAAATGCGTGACGTCCCACGAGCACAGAGATTTCATTTGTGGTACCTGTGTACAAGGTCACCAAATGAACGTGCGCTAAAAAATGTTGCTTAAAAATATAATTAACATAGCCGCTCTACTCTATTTGCATTAGTACTTAGTCATGAATTTTGTCAAATAATAATAATAATAATAATAATAATAATAATAATAATAATAATAATAATAATAATAATAATAATAATAATAATAATAATAATAATAATAATCTATTAGTCTTAAACACGCGTCTTCAAACCATTTCTGACTTCTCGATTTTTCTGAATTCACTTCTTACTGTTGATAATCGCATTTAGGCGTGAAGCTGAATTTCCAACTCCGCACAATTCACCTCTGACGCAGCGAGCTTGCACCTCACTTGTGCAGCGAAGACATTGCCTTTGCTATTCGTTCTCCACTCGACACCACTTGACTCTGCATTGTCTCGGTATCACAGACTTTTTTTTAATCACAACTCTCGACGATTTCCATTGTTATACTTTTGACGTGTGCGCTTTTAACAGCTGTGAGTGGTAGCCTATACTTTCAATTGTAAGGCTCCCGGACAAACGAAGGCATGGGAGAGTTTTACGAAGTTTACGAATGATTTAGTGAAGTATAAATACCACGGAAAAAAATCAGGAAAAATCGCCAAATATGTTTCAACATTCATAGCTTAAACATCCACAGCTAATTGATGGAGAGAACAATCCGGACAATCTACTTGTTTTTATCCTTCATTATCTTACTCAATATGCATTTCTATTCTTCTTTCAACTATACCAATATTACACTCGTTTTTCCCATCCTACAGAAGAATTGTTTGTCCAAATTAATAGATTAATTGTTACTTTTCAACCAATTAATCGATTAATCAAAAATGGATTTTTTTCGATTATTATTAATCGATTACAATTGTTTGAAAGCGTGTTGTCATCACTATTTGGGATTGAAAGAGAAACGATGCTGATCTCTCAGGTTTAAATTTCGGAAAATAATAAATCTTTTATTTGACTATAAACACTAACATTGAATGTACGAGTACATTAGTTTATATGATATTATCATTCACAATTTGGTCCAAAAATATACCGCAACTGAATTGACAAACTCTTTGAATTGGGACGTGAAGGCGAAATTACCGAAGAATGCGACGACCGATTCTATGTAGCAGTATGTACGTATTCTATGTAGCTTTATGCCACTGATTCAAATTTTCAAGACGTTTCAAGGGAAGGGAGTCACATCAAATGCAATGTTTTGTTTAGATTAGATATCATTTTTTTAAAGAATTCATTTCCGAAGATTATTGACGACTTTCATAATTTACATTGATACGCCGAATTAATTACTGTAGAAAAAATGGTAGATTAGGGAAATTAAAGTTAACTATTACATTTAGCAATGATAAAAGTTTCTTTAGGGGGCTGTAATCTACCAAATTCAAACCGTTTGCGCATCGCGGAGAACGCTTGAACTTGAACCAGGTGGGCGGGGATATTTTTTTGGAGGGACGCGTATTAGTAAGCCCTGGCCGCCATCTTCCGCTGCATTCCGCGCCTCGCGCCTCGCCCACGCGCCCTCCCGAGCGACATCTACGCTTCCTCGACGCACTTCGCTTCGCCTTGTTTTGTTTTGTTTTGCTTGTGGGGACAGCTGAGCAGCGCCCAAAACCCCATCGCTCGGCGAAATGACAGATGGGCCGAGCGTTACGTAATCCCTCAAAGTTTGCGTTCAGCGCGTGCAATTTCGGGTTACGGGTAGTTTTTATGAAGATTTAATTTCTACGGATACGTTGTCTTAAAATAATAGTGTACGAATTCAAAGTGGAAAAGCAGATAAGATAATGTATGCGTGTGAACCAATTCATCAAATAGATGTAAACAGACCTAAATAAAAAAAACCGCGTTTTCATTCATCACGCTTTTAATTAAACTAACATTAGACTCGATTTTAATTAAAGAAGTATGCATGTGAGTAATAATCCTTAAAAAGAAAGTTTAAGGTGTTCTTTTCTTGAATTCTAGCTATTAGCGAACGTCCTCCTTTTGCCGTAATAATAATAATAATAATAATAATAATAATAATAATAATAATAATAATAATAATAATAATAATAATAATAGAGAGTACAAGAGTTTACACTCATGTTAACCATCCTTTGTGAAATGAACGCAAATCATTTGTCCCGTGTTCGTCATGGATCGTGCCCCGTGATTAGTTTAGCACGAGTGTGTGTGAAACGCACCGGTCACATGACTGAACAGAGTGTGTAGGGGGAGGGGCGTGCGTAAAGCGCGCAGTACGAGCGCGATAAGCCCCCCCCCTCCCCTCCCGCCCCGCCCCGCCCCGCACGCGCGCAAGGCCAAGACGCGCGGCCCCTTCCGCAGCTGCAGCTAGAGATGTTCCGTTCCCGCGAACGAATCGATTCCGGAATCGAATCCGACGTCCCTTTTTTAGGCGGATTTTCGACACTGCCAACATAGCTAGGTCGCGTGTATTCACTGGTTATCTAATGCGCGCAAAAATTCAAAGAGCTGTGCAGCCTCCTGAAAGGTGTAGATGGTTTCGTTAGATACTCTGGAATTCGGTAAAATCAAAAACAATGAAACAGCTTCAGGTTGGACTGAAAAATGCAAGTATTTGTTAGTGTTATTCCTATTATTATTCGTACTATTAAAGGCAGAGATTTTTTATTCGAATTAAATTTGTTCTTCTCAATTGGTACTTCAATGTCATGCACATTATTTCGAAAATACAACGCAATTTTGAGTGAAATATGGGCAATATCAAAAATCCAGTTTTCTGTGAATATTAGCTCAGAATTGCGTATTTTCAGAATCTCCCAAACGTCATTTTCTCAAAAGTGGGTCCCAATTTTACAAGGACTAAGTTTAAGTCTTTTACAATATTAAATGTTCCTTTGTCATTTTTTAATGACACTAAAAAAACCGACAATTTGAGAAAATGTGAACAAGAAACATCAACAACAAACTCTTAAAGACTAATAGATGGCAGCTGGAGAAATGGTGGGACATAGCCGTAAAGCTAGTCCATACGAAAAAGATACAGAAGTACGAGATAGACTGTGGCAGTACTAGTTGATTACTTGGAAGGTAAAAAACTTGTTCTGTATGTATACTGTTCTGTTATTGCAATATTCGTGAAGTGTGTTTTCGTTGACAGAATTCCGGGGTTCGTGGTTTTCCTTCGTGAGTAAAATTTGTGGACATGACCGAATGCACGGCAGAAACTCACTATTTGTCGGCGGGGACTTGAAATAGAAAAAAAATATAATTTTTAATGGTTCCCGCGGACTCTGAGAGGTTATGAGGAAGGGGAAAATTTGTGCTTTCAACGTGTCACTTAAAATGCAGGCATGAAGAACCAAAATAAACATCGTCTTATCTTTCTTGTTTTCCTTAATACGCGTCCCCGTTTCCTTCCTTTACTTCTTCTTTATTTCATTTCCAGTTCCCCGCCGTCTCTCTCTCTCTCTCTCTCTCTCTCTCTCTCTCTCTCTCTCTCTCTCTCTCTCTCTCTCCCTCTCTCTCTCTCTCTCTCTCGTCTTCTCGAGGACTTGTGAAGGAAGGAAAAGGGAGGGGGCTCGACCTGTACCTGGGCGTGCGGTGTTTTCCCTCCAGGTATCCTCCCCAGCGGGGCACCGCCCGACCCAGGTCAACTCCAATTCCAAGCTCCCGACTTGTAGGGGAGTGTAGTTTGATGACTGATTTCGGATGCGTTACCGTCTAAGATCATTATTCCCGTAAGTGTAGAGCATGTTTTCTTGCGGGAAATGGCGGTGATCTCCCCGCGCCGACCTATCGTCGGCTAGCGGATGCTTCCCCAACGAGCGGGGCAAGCTGTCAGCTCCCGCTGCGTGTAGTAGTGTAGTGATGTAGGCATGTAGGGGAGCGCTGGCGGTGCGTAGTGTTCGCCTACAAACGACTCTGACAGTTGAGTGCACTGTTGCCAGATGAGTTCAACCCCTTCTGCCAGGCTGTACCTTTGGGCAGAGCGGAGCGAGATGAGCGGCAACGCTGAAGCGCGCGAGTGACTTCGTAGCATCATCCCCCGCAGGTGGGGGCCTGGGCGCAGCGCGGGACGGGACGGGACGGGACGGGGCGGCCAAGGCCGTCGGCCGGCCGAGAGCGAGCAGCGCGGCTCCGCTCGGCGCGTGACCGCTGGCCGAGGGCTCTCCGCTCCGCTCCTCTCCGCTCCGCGCCTCTCCGCCGTCGGAATGCGCCCGCGCCGCTATCAGATCGCCCCGCGCGTCTCGGCTCCGCTCCGTCGCCCGCCGCCCCGCGCCGCGCCTCGCCTCGCCTCGCAGGGCGCGGAACAAAGAAGAAAGCATGTCGCCTCCCCCAGAAAAAAGCTACACATATGTACGCGGATATATTGTTATGTCTTACAATCCATTATATTGATGGACTTATTTTTATTTGTGTTTACCTATTATATGTCCCGTACAGGGCAATTGGCCTGGGCGCCGTTACATCCCGGGGTGACTAGTCGGTCACCCAACCAGGAACACGCGACGTCTCGAATTAACTTTACCTTCGTGACTTCATGTCGTTCACGCATTCGGCTAGCGACGCCGGTTTCGCGGTCGTGGCCTTTCAGTGGAACTGTCATTCGCGTGGATGACCGAGGGACACCACAAAATCCCCGGCCATGACGGCCGGCACGGAGATTGAACCCGGGCCTCCCGAATGAGAAGTCTGTGCGCTACGCCCTGAGCCACTGCGCAAGGGAAGAATGTATTCTACGCGCACCTTTCTGACCTGCCCCCACTCCTTTACTAATATTAGTTTAACTGCAACGAACATTGTCAAAATTTCATTACCACAAGTGTTTACCCCCCGTGTAACACATTATTTTGTATCGAAAAACCAGGTAAAGTTATGATGTAATAATCCTATTATAAAAATAATCACTCCCCACTCTTGTAGCATCTAGCGAAACGAGGAGTCGAGAAAACGCTCGAGAATAATACTTCCTTCGGAGCTCGACTCTTCACATGTGCTCCTGTGATACTCGTGAATTCATGGAGTCTCGTGTCGTGGCATAGTACGCAGTGGCTCACCCAGGACTTTTTGATTTTGGTAACATGTTGACTTGAAAAATTGAAAAAATACTAATATAGCATAAAAACGAATAGTTTGAATTAGTCGTCGAATTATAATAAAAAATGCCGAGACGCGACGCATTTCCTCGGCCGCGGAGCGATGTTTGGTCTGCGTCCGCCTCGTCAGTCTGTTGTTTTGGAGGGGAAGCGGCGGTTCCCCCACATACGAAGCACAACTGAAGAGCTTAGGGATATCTGTCCGTGACACTCCATGTGCCACAGGGGTAGCATTCGCATTCAGATCAGTTTCATTTTGCAATCAACTGTTTTTGCTGACCGTTTAACATGGGAGACACACCATTTTGAAGACAGTTTTTGGCAGCATCGTGAAAAAGCCTGGTAAGAATATATGGACGTGAAAAACAAGAAAACAAGCGGACACGCAGACACCTCTGTGGAAATAAGCTCTTCAATTCCTCAACATAAAATTTGTGTCCAAGACACGTGAATGAGGAGCAAGAACAGACTGGCTTCTTAGGAAACGACCTCGGTCAGACAGTACCTTGACATTCGTGAAGGGGAAAAAGTGAGGGGCAGGTAGCCTACCAGCGAAGCAAAACAGGAATAGGCACGTCCTCTAAACACCCATTTACACGGTTCAGTTTTCTTGCATATGGGAAGTACAGAAAGCGTGTAGCTCAGACCAGGATTTCTGCTTGAAAACTTTTGAGCATGTTCGATTTTTTCATACAGAAAACGTAGTTTCACTCTAGTGCCTGCAACTGCAGAATCGTTCACTACCGGATTTGTTGGCGTCGGAAATCGTCCATCCTTTACAATTTCGTGGATAATTTAGGTGCGATTCGTGAAATGTTCTACATTGGCGTGGCGGATTCGAATTCTCGGATGTTCTGGTCAGTTTATTTTACTGCCTCTTGCAACTTTGACGACACTGAATCTTTATTCTGCAGTCAAGACTTACTCCATTCGGAGCGTTTTCTCTGCGCTCGTCTAAAGCCGTCGCAACAGTGCTTGGAGCGACAGCGATGTCGGACTTTGCATTTTTTCTCCACGTTTCATTAATACTTTAAAAAATATTCATGAAGAAGCTCAGAACGCACGTACTCAAATGTCGCGAGTGGATGTACTCGCACTTTGAGCCGGCAGAGACCCTGGCGGCGCATAGCGACACTTCATACAGAAAACTTGCAGACTTTTGACTTTTATACTTCCGGTTCGGGATCTTCTGTTCAGTTTCTGTGTGAGAATCTGCAAGAAAACCGTACCGCGTAAAAGGGCTTTAGCAACAGACATTCGCACACCTCGCTCCTATCACTCGACCCGACAATCCGACAATATAAGGAGTCGGCGGAAGATATCGCTAAAACGCAGTTCAGAAATCCAAAGATCTTAGAATATCTCCACGAAAAAACATTAGGATCGAAATCCGTAGGAACATTTTCAGTTTCTGTGTAAAGCAGGAAGAATTGTTCGTATAAACTTAGATGCGCGTGAACTTTAGAAATCTTTGATCTTCCTCTGGCTGACCAGGATGAGGGAACGCGGGTCGGTCGCATCTCGCTTCGAGCGCGGGACGCGCGGGGTTCGAGGCTGATTCATTCGCGAAGACTTCGAGACGAGAAACAAAACTCAACTCCTGCCACACGCGCTGCTCGATATGTTCTCGACACGATTCGCATTGTTCAAAGAATTGGTCATTCCACCCGGGCATCGATCTCGCGTCTTCCGTTCAACGCACAGGACCTCTTGGGCGGCAGTTGCCCACCGCCGACGTTGGAGTCCGATATGCCCGATTCGTTGAAACGCGCGCTAGTAAACGGAGGTAACACGAACGGCCTCTCCGACGTCTTCCGGACGAAGATCAGTTTCGTTTGATTTTGTCGTTTTGATTCATCCGAAATCTGCTGGAGAGTCAGGGCCATCTTTAATACCAAAACTACCTGCTGTTAATTAGATGGTCTTGAGCGTGATTCTCGTAAAGGTTTGAAACAACTACGGAATTATGGGGATATTCGGACGATTTCGGGTGCAACATTCGAGTGATTTTTCGGATGATTTCGCTCGCATCGTCCCGTAGCGAGAGACCGATATTTCTCGTGGCCCGTGACCGCAGCCTAATCGTTGAGCTGCTGCGCCGATTTGCGCTTTCAATGATTTCCTACGCCTGCTGAATTGCACGTCATTGTTACTCAATTATCACCATCCTGTCATCTGTCACTATCACCTTGAGTTCTCGATGCAGTTTAGGTGCGAAGTACTTTGTTCGGGACGCTTCGAAGAATTGCCAGGAACTTGGCGAAAACGGAGAAAAGTGAATTTGGATGAATAGAAGGAGCTGGGCGTTCCGTGGCGTGCGCGCCGAGCGCCCGTTCGGGAGCGGCGGCTGCCGCGGCCTCCGCCTCCTCTCTCGGCGTGTTGCTCGCCTCCGCCGCCGCGGCGCCACCGTCTCTTCCTGGACGCCCCTCACTTGTTTCCCAACTCGCCTCTGCGCGGTCCATCGAGTCAAGGCCCTTGTCTTGTCGCTCGCGCTTTCTTTCCATCCTCCTGTGTTGGATTCCGGCCTTCATCTAGGCATCGGTTCGTCCTTTGTTCCTTTGTGAGATACTACATGATGTTGGGTTTGGAGGCCTAGACAATGCTGCGTATCCTCTCCGCTAGGTGGATGACTGTTCTGTGGCGGTGATGCCACGCACGGCGCCATTTTGCGCCGCAGAAATGCTGATGTTATTGCGGAAAATGGTGTGTAGTCGTGAGTTTCTCTTGTCTGATGAGTTATGTAACTGGAAAGTTTTTGTAATTCTGCTATTCTTTAGTTTCAAGTCCAGAATGACTGTTCTGTCTGTAACTTATTCAGGTTTGGGAGTGAAAAACCGAGATGAAATAATTAAACCACAAAACTTACTGACTTTGTGGATGGTATGAGAAAATGTTAATCTATTCCATAACACAGCCACCGTGCTCATTGGACGACAATCTTCTTGTCAACCCTAATTTGCTTCCTTTGCATTAATGTGTAAATGATATAAACTTACTAAACTAAACAAATAAACTAATTTTCGAATTCCTGAAAGCTAGATGTGGCTTTAGCCGTTAAATCATTGTTATCAACTACTGTCATTGGAATAATTGTTTCCGAAAATTCATTAATTTTTTAAGAAGTCTCACAGCATTTTATTACTCACATTGTGAAGATAGAATTATTGAGCTTCTTAAAACGATTTAAAAATGTAAGAAGTGAAACTGAAATGTCTCCCCATGCGGGCTCGCCTCTGCCCAGTGGGGAACGTGAAGTCACGCCACGCCATCTCGCGGCTGAAGCTGCAGTCCTCCGGATCGGACCCCGGGCGCAAGCCTTCACCAATCCTTCTGCTGCCCAACTCTCAACACCTAATGCATCACGCATTCATATCAACACCTCTGTACTTGCGAAACCATCTAACTAAAACATAGAACCTCATGTAGCGGAGAGAATGTATATCGTTGCTCGTCGACTCGTCGCGTTCGCTTCGTTGCTCCGAGCTCAGCGCGCCCCACGGGCCGACGCCCCCTCGCCCCCTCAGCACTTCCCACTGGCGACTCGATGCGATTCTTAAGCGGAGCAAGCTATTCAGTTGCGTAAACCGCTTCAAGTCAAACGGAAGTCAAATTCGTGAGGCGGCTTGCGACGCGATAAGCGAAACAAGCCTGTAGATGGCACTTCGGAGAGGAGTGTAGCTGCGTTAACGAAGTCTGCTTCTGGCCGCACAGGGGCTGTGGGATATGGGTAACACACGAGCTGAGGAAGGACTCAAATCCTTCTCAGATCGTTTTCGTGACGATTAAACGCACGCGTCGTTTAAAACCCATACTCCTCAACAACAAAATATTTGATGATTCGCTCCTCTGAATGATCAAAGCAAACTTCTTGTGTTTCGTCGTGGATCATGTGCGAGGGGCAGCTTCGTCTCGTCGCTTCCCCCGGCGCGGCGCCCGAGTGCCGCCTGCGATGGCCGTTTTGCTTGTGCGTTTCTCCGATCCCTCATGTTCGTTTGGGCGCCAGAGGGCGAGCGGCCTCTCCAAAATGGCTCCTGCAGAAAGTCCCTCTCCTTGTCTAGGCTCGGGTCGGGCGGTGGGCGGTGGCCTCCATCGGTGCAGTAATGACTATGCAAACTGTAATGCAGCGGCACAGAAGCGTCCGCAAAGGAGTTGGGCCGATTCGCAGAGGCTCAGGGCTCAGACCGATGTCAAGGCAGGGCCTCTGACCTGGAGGTCCTAGGGTTTGAGACCCGACGGTGGCAGGATTTTCTTCACTAGCTTCATAGCTAGGTCGAACTCAGCTGCTCTCCGAAAGAGAATTCTCGCGACCGGCTGCTCTGACCGATATTTTCCCGAGGTTTCTACGATCAACGCCGTTTTTTAATTTAAAATTTCTGTATTTTCGAACATTGCAAAAGAGTGCAAAAAGTTAATATTCCAAACTAACTAAAACATTAAAACTACAGATTTGTGTCTTAAAATCTGTTCTAAAACTTAGATATTTAAGAAAAGTCAACACATTAAAAAAGTAGTTTTCGCGTAAAAAAATTGCTGCAGGAAGTAAATATATTCTATTTTGAAAAATAAAAATAAAACAAAACTCCAAATTTTGTCTTTAATTTTTGTCCACGGAAAGAACAAGCTTAAAAGAATGACGCAGGTCTCATTTTTCGTTTTAACTCTGAATGATCGCAAATTGAAAAAGTTAAAAATGCTGCTGCAGCACCACTAGTTTCTAATTGAACTTGTGCTGTAATATTAGCCCACTGTCAAGTAGGCCTCGCGCCCCATCCAGCACCGCGAGTGCAGCTCTGAGAGCTGAGCACTCGACCGCCTTGTTGGCGCCCCGTCCCCGCCCCGCCCCCGCGCTCGCACCTGCGCGCCTTTGTTGCCCCCCGCCCCATCGGCTCCCCCCGGTCGGCGGAGTCCATCGCCGCGCGCAAAACAACACGCACGAGCACGACTGCCAGGCACGCGCTGCCGCGCCGCAGCCCACCGACGGCAAAGGGGCTCTCGCTCGAGCATTTGGCGTTTCTACTCTCATGGCCAGAATGCATTAAAAGTTTCAAATCATACAGCCGACTCCGGTTACAGTGAACGTCCGGGGACTAGCATGTTTGGTTCACTATATCCGATGACGTCAAAATTAAATAGAATTTCTCCATAACCGTTGATTTTACTAATATAGAGAGATACAGCAAAATACATGAACAACACGATCTGAAAAGTTCAATATCTTTATTTGACCTTAAAAAATCATTTATTTTCAATTCTTTGCTTCATACATTTTTCATTAGTAATTTCTGTGAATCCTTCTCCAGAGTTCGTGCTCTCTCCATACTTACTTCTGCATTGTCCTCTGTGTCTAAATATCGTAGCCTTCACACCTTTCAATGCCTCTTGCACTGTTGGAACACCGTCCCACTCGCAGAAAGCCCGTGTACTTGCCTATGAACATGCGAGATCCAGTTCATTTCCAGGACTTCCTACGTTCACTATAGCCGAGGTTCAGGTTCACTATTATCAAATCTTCTTATGCTTATTTATAATGTAAATGAAACGGGACCAGTGACAAGTTTACTATAACCGACGGTTCACTATATCCGAGTTCACTATACCTGGAGTAGACTGTACTTGTTTAACATGTCGTTTACTGCATCGTTTTGGACACCTTCAAATTTCATAATGTTCTATACGAAGTTTCTTTACGTTCGTTTTCTTTGTTTGTGTCTTTCTTTCTTCCTTCAAATAATTCCTTTGGTTTTCGATTTCTCTTGACTTTGAAACTTTTATCGTGACTGTGAATGATAGGAGCACTAAAGTTGCAGGAATCAGTAAGTCTCTAAGTCTCCCCCACCCCAGAGGTCGATGGCATATACAAATATAGATTTTACTATTTTTTTTTTATAATGAAAGGAAGTGAATATTTCAGTTGGATGCATTATAAAGAAAAGAATCAATACGTAAAAATGCATTATAATGTTGCATAATTGAAACATTATTTGTGAGAAACCACAATGTTAGTTCAAGCCTTATTTTACGTGGGGAGACTGGGACCGTCAGCCACGCTCTTCCTGCTGTCACAGAAATTTCGCTGTACTTTCACCGTCTAGGGGAGAAACAAGGTATTGCTTGGGTGACGAAACAGGCAATTTGAATTCAGCTCAGAGGCTTCTTTTAGGAGTGAGGATAATTTACATGCAGTACATCTACAACATGGGACAGCCGGCTTTCCTTCCCCTTTCCCTTACGAAGGATTTTTTCGCCCTGTTACACGTACACCCCCGCCCCGTGTGGGCGGCTGACCAGAGCGCGCTCGCCCCTTGCAGGCTGCGGGCGCCGAAATGCCGCTCCGCCGCCGCCGCCACCGCCGCCGCCGCCTCGGGGTAGCGCCCCGCCCCCGCGCTGAGGCCGAGGCCGCCGCCGCC
The DNA here is from genome assembly GCA_011170035.1 of Teleogryllus occipitalis. NCBI lineage: Eukaryota > Metazoa > Arthropoda > Insecta > Orthoptera > Gryllidae > Teleogryllus > Teleogryllus occipitalis. The sequence goes on from BLKR01002780.1 coordinate 45,956, forward strand.
GCCGCCGCTGCTGCCGCCGCCGCCGCCGCCGCGCCGCCGCCGCCGGCCGCACGATGAGGCGGCGCGGGCGCCCGGTGCCGCCGCCGCTGCCCGCGCTGCTCCTGCTGCTGCTGCTAGTGCTGGCGCTGGCCGCCGCGCGCGCTGCCGCCGCGGGGGAGTTCGTCAAGGGCCGCAGTGAGTGCCTCCACACTCTCACACCTCCGGACCGGTCTTCGCCCCTCGCCCTCGGAAGACGTCTTTTACGCTACTATGCTTTCTGTCTACCATCACGTGTTCGAACGAATCCGGAACGTCCGACAAAGACGGCCGACCAAAATTTCGGTCTAAAGCGGCTGCACTGTGACCGCCGCCACAGTGGAGGCGATGTTGGCCGAAATGTCGGGCGTTTGTGTCCGGACTGCTGGATTCGGCAAACACGTGACAGTGCACGGAAAGGGTCGTAGCGAATCCCCTAGACCTCTTCCGACGGAGCGCGTTCCAAAACGTGGGCTGTCGGACGCACATCTGCTTCGTTCGAGTTTGCCCGTCGGACTTGGGCCGACTGAAATTTCGCGCGAAACCGGCTCCGCTGTGACCGCTGCCCCTGCGACTCGGCTCTCGCTCCGCGAGGTCGCTGCACGAAGCCACCACGAGAGGCGCCACAGGGCATTTGCTCTGGTTCCCACTTCAAATGACGTTCGGAGAGTCTTTGTGACACGTCGCAAAACTCTCCGTGCGGTGCAAAAAGCCCCACAAAATGGTATGCTCTCGTTCTTGGTATTCGTTCATTGATCTCGCGACGTCGGGAGTCGATTCGTCAACGTCGCTCCGATGTAGAGTGAGACCCGAAATTCTAATATGTCATTTTTTTGCAGAGAAAATGGTTCTTTTCAGAGTCAAAGGCTAAGGTCATTGTTGGTATTGACTTGTGTAAGGTGTGATATTGATGTGTCCCTTCAATGTGTTATTGTGTGTTATCACCAGCAGCACTTGTGTATACTTGTATTTGTTTGTATATGAATGTGTGTGTGTGTTATGTTATACTTAGTGTATTTTCACCAGTGGTATCCAAAAGTATTGAATAATCAATATCACCAACGCCTCTGGCCTCATGAACACTTCTTTGGACGTACTCTTCTATGGCAGAGAGCGGAAACCTCTCATCTCGATGTGAAGTTGGTACTTGGCGAGTGTCTAATGTCTGACACTGGGGAAAACAATAAAATACGAATCGATAAACTTGAATAAAAGAAGGCGTAAAACGAAGAAGGCGATAACGTGAAGATCACGAAATCTGTAAGGAAACTCAACTCTGATGTTAAAGGTATGGTGGGGGTATGTAAGAAAACTTAGCAGCTTGTCGGACAAATACTACTTGCAACATCACGCGGTCAATAGGAGAACTTTTTAAGGCATTTTGGCCCATGGTTAGCAACTTCATGTGTCAAGCCAACGCCATTTACACTCTACCGAACACAGCACTAAAGTGTAGATGGTGTTGGTGACGTTTGTGTATGCGTGTCGTTACTAGCCAAAAAAAGCCACGATAATTTCCTTTGTGCACTGCATGTTATCACCAAATCAAATGCGCGACCGATTACCTGCGGCCGCTTTTCGTACATTCTCCCATCACCAGAGTTGCGTCTCCTCCGTACAGAGTTCTCGGTGAAGATGGTGCAGAACATTTTGAAACCGATGGCCCAGGAAATTCATTTCTTTTCACCTAAATACCCTTGCGTGTTTCAAGCATTGAGCCACATCAAAGTTCATTTTTCCTCGTTCCTTTCCTTAGTTCCTTTTTTTAAAACAAAGTTTCACATTCCGGAACATTTCTCGATTTCACCGAAATGGCATTTTATAAACGTTGGATTTTAGTTGGCTGAGGGCATCAACTGATTACTGTAGGACCTCTGACCGAGAGATCCTGGGGTTCGAGACCCGACGGTGGCAGAAGTTTTGACCCAAGCTACATAACGCGGTGGAGCAGTACCTTCACAAACACGCCATGGACCACGCGCGATCTTTCCTTCCTCTTCTTGTACTATCCTCATCCCTTACACACGTACATGCACTACACTACCACACTTGCCAGAGGAGCAGTCTGGAGTTTAGAGATTGTCCCGGTTGGGGCGATGCCCTGCTTGTGCCAGATAGCTGGTTCGGGAACAATCCACAATCCGGCGGTTTGGTAGGCACCCGATCTCGCCATCCAGCAAGGGAAGATTACCGCCACCTCCCACAATAAAACAGTCACTACACTTACGAGGCCATTGACGCGCCCGGAATCACTAGTTGGTTGGTTGTTAGTGATTCCGTGCGCGTCAACTACCGAGGTCATTAGTCCCGTAAGTGCAGTTCATGTTATTCATCGGGAGGTGGTGGTGGTGATTTTCCTCCACTGAATGGCGAGATGCAGTGCCGACCGACCGACGGCTAGCACAGATTTCCCTCACCAGGTATCTCGCACCAGCAGGGCACCGCCCCAGCCTGAAGAAGTTCATACTTGAGTTTTTCTAGTGTGGCACCTGTGGGTAGTTTCTATACGATGGAATTCGGCACGACTTTTTGTGTCATTCTCAGTCCTGCCGCTAGAGTCACTTGATCTGCAGCACTGTTTGATACGGTCGCGATCATGCGACGTCTTGCGGCAGGACCAAGAAAGGCGCAAAAAGACGTGGCGAATTCCATCTTGGAGATACTACCCACAGATGCCACATTAAAAAAATAAAACAAGTATAAGCTGCCGGCATGTGTTAGTGTAGTGCATATTAGTATAGGGGAGAGGAGAGGCGAGGTGACTGAAGGCGGCGGGGGCGCGGCCGTGTTGCAGTCTGCATCGGCACCAACGGGCGCATCTCGGTGCCGTCCAACCGCGAGCACCACTACCGCAACCTGCGCGAGCGCTACACCAACTGCACCTACGTGGACGGCAACCTCGAGGTCACGTGGCTGGAGGACCCGCAGCTGGACCTGAGCTTCCTGCAGCACATCCGCGAGGTGACGGGCTACGTGCTCATCTCGCACGTGAACGTGCCCCGCGTGGTGCTGCCGGCGCTGCAGATCATCCGCGGGCGCACGCTCTTTCGCATCGCCGTCCACGACGAGGACTTCGCGCTCATGATCCTGCTCTCCAAGATGAACAGCCTCGAGATGCCCGCCCTCAGGGGTGAGCAATCACCATTCCTTCTTACCATTAGCTTCAACTATATGGTATTAGTTCATACAAGTAATCACTTACTAGTTTCAACTATGTGGAATTAGTTCACACAATTAATCACGTAGTAGATTCAACTATATGGTATCAGTTCATACAGTTAATCACGTAGTAGTTTCAACTATATGGTATCAGTTCATACAATTAATCACGTAGTAGTTTCAACTATATGGTATCAGTTCATACAGTTAATCACGTAGTAGTTTCAACTATATGGTATCAGTTCATACAGTTAATCACGTAGTAGTTTCAATTATATGGAATTAGTTCCTACAATTAATCACGTAGTAGTTAGAACTATATGGTTTAATATATGTTGGAAGAGCGAAGTGCTTAGTCACGTTCATGAAACTGTTATTTACTTAAACATACTAATTCACGTATAGCAATGTTCACTAAATAGGTCGTAATATTTACTAAACACATTCAAGGGAAAATTACTAAACGAATAGTTGCGTTTCATAAGTGATTAAACGCTATTGACTATGCCCTATGAAGCAGAAAAGTGAAAATTCTTTCAATCTCTTCAATCCCTTCAGCCGTGGTGATTCAACTGCGGTTTCTTGGCGGTCACATCCTTCGACCTGGGGTCTCATATTTGCTCAACCTCGTTAACCTGACACTGAAGCCAAATAGAACGGTTTCTAGCTGCCGGTGGTTGGCTACGGTCGGTATTTCTGCCTTTAGGTTGAAATTCAACGTAATTATTTAAAATCAATAAAATATTAAACAGGTGGTTTGTACAGAGTATAATAATTATGAACATAATTGATTTCTTGCAGTTCACTTGGGCTCTTTGTTCTTTCACTATTATCTTTGTTCTTTCACTATTTTCAATTGTCTGATTTACTAAACAAAACTAAATCATGTTCAGTGACATGAATAATTGTACTTACCACACGAATAATTGGATTTACAATATGATCGCTTACTAAACATTTAGTACATTTCTTTCAGCCTCTCCTATTTTATTTCTATAACGTGTTATGTAAATATCCCTTTTCCGAATGAACTACTAAGTCAATCGCAGCAAATAAGGTGTACTTTGAAAGCTGGAAATCCCCGCTGTTTGCACGTATAGTTAAAATTTTTGTGTAATAAAATAATAAAAGAAAAAGGTTCTTGAAATGTCGACATCACTCACAACCTGGCGGTAAGACGGGGAAGTATCGGGACCAGGCAAGTCCTGGTCTGGCACTAGGCGAGGAGCAGGGCGGGTTTGAGCGGGGCGGGGCGGGGCAGGGCGGGGCGGGGCGGGGCGGGGGGCAGGCCAGGCCAGGCCAGGCCAGGCCAGACTAGGAGGAGGATACACAGAATGCATTCCTTTTTCTGTCTGAATACATCAACAAGATAAATAAATGTGCAGACTAGCAAAAGGCTTCACTAGTTTCCAATTGTATTTCTTAATGTGAATTTCGTACCAAATACTACACAGAATATTTTAATGTAATTTGAAATAAAAGAAAATATAATGCAATTCTTATTAGTTTTATAAGTAACAGAGCATGGAGACTAAAATAAAAAAATAATGAATTAAGAGGGTGTACCTGAGGGCTGGGTGTCCCCGAAGTCAAAGAAATATTCGCGAATTTAGTTTTCACTAATTCACTGTAGAGACGAAAGTCATTCAATTGAATACGTTACAATGTATACGTTTTAATGTCATTTGCAGAGCAACGTGCTTGCCGCCCTCGTGTTTTAATGTTTTGAATTTTGTTACGTAGATTTCATTTAGCTTACACTGACTTAATTTCATTTTTTGAGATAACTGTCCGGAGTGAAGCATCATGTTTCATTCATCTGAATCCGAAATATTGTGAGCAGAACGCTGTTGACATAATAAAGGTAACTAATGAGAGTTGAGCGGTGCCATCAAAGTTGCCTTTTGTGGAATGAAAGTAACCGATATTATATTACACGTTATTGATGAAATCTCCGAAATTTGTATCACTTGTTCTTTTATATAAGTGTATTGACGTTTTCGATCCATAATTTAACACTAAAGGGAGTTTTTATATTTGTGAATAATAGAGTGAACTTTTTTCGTTTAAAATTTTTAAAAATGTAAAAATAATGCAGATATTTAAAAAACGCCTACATTTTTGTTGCCCTTTTATAAATGGCGCCCTTATGCAGTGCACCGCTTGTACTAGAGTTGGCGCGGCCCTGTTAATTTGCAATACAAAAGAATGGAATACAATTCAATGCATATTACTTTGATAAGTTTCAGTGCAAGGAGGCAGCAGATTAAAAAAAGTTTATTCAATAAGAGGGCACGCTAGTGAGCTCGCTTCTCCCGACGTCAATCAAACATTCACCGACATGGTTTTCAATGATGCTCTGTAGAAACAAAGTACTTATATTGAATACGCTGCGAATAAGTACACATCAGTAAATGAGGCACTCATGTTTAGGTAATGGAAATACACCTCATGAGAATTTTAAACGAGAGACAATTGAAAGATCAAAAAATTCTGAAAATTGGACGTTCCGCATAAAAAGCATATTTATTGCATTAAAAGATTCAACATTATTTACTGTGTTGCATTACACTGTTTCACTGGTGGTTTTCAAACATCTAAGGGAACGAAAAGGAATTTCTCTCATTTTTACTTTCTTGCATACTAGATTACGCAATATAGAAAAGGTACTGCTGCGGAAAAATCGGCGATTTTTCGAAAAATTCTAATTGCTGGGCCCCGGTAAAGAAAGAATTGATAAAGTTTGTTCCTAAATGTACTGCTTCTAACACGCTGTGTTGTCTGAATCCTCGTTTGACCCAAAAATTGATTGACGGTAAAACGTCTGTCCATCCGTTCGTATGTCAGTCAGTGAACGGCGCTAGCTGCTAAACCTTATGCAAGATTTTCATCAAAACCGATATTTCGCTATCGACCTGACTGATGTCGCTATTCTAAGAAATCAATTCTTTTAAAAAAGGTCATGCAAGTTCTTTTTTAATGCTAGTAGTTTAGCATAATTGTACAAATTTTTGACATTGCAAAGTGGAATTTCCCGCGCTTCGTTTGACGAGCTGTTAGTTTGTAATTCTTAGAATTATTCTCATTGTTGAAAGGTCGATATGGGTAAAACTATTACGAGGCTTTATGTTGTATTAATTTAACGTGCAAAAAAACTGTTAAAAACTGTGTGCAACATACTATGGGGAGAAGTGTATTCTGTGCACGTTTTCTTAAATTCTGTGATCCCTAAATCATATACAAGTTGAATTCTGAAAACGATGTTTTTGTATTTGAAATTAGTTTTTACAGGTGATGACTGAGGTATATTAATATGGACAGAAAATGCGGTATTATAATATTACGTACCGTTTGAAATATGAGTACTTCTCGCGATTTTTGAGTTTCTTAAATTTGAAAACGTATGAAGTATGTAGCATTACATGTTCAGACGAGAGTAACGTGTAATTCGTGTTAAACTAGGAAATTTGAATAGTATTACAATATTACGGTATTTAATAATTACAGTTACATAGTTTTCGAAGCATTTGCATTTGCTTGCCAGCGCTATCAGGGTCACTGGATTGTGAAATGTGTATGCCCAACGAATCGCCATTGTTCCTTTTGCAACGTCGCGCTTGCAACAAAGCCCTATAATGACAGCCGCCGAAGATACAATATTGTGATGCTGAAGCACCTCTTAGTTCTTGTTGAGTGGTGCTCCTAACACAAAAATAAATTTGAAATTAAGCATAAATGAAAGATCTTGTAAAGAAAACATCAAGTCAAAAATCCTGCATGCAAGTATGTTCTGAGCATAAGAAGCTTGACCCGAAATATAGTATATACTATATATTTGTGTAGTTAGAGAAAACAAAAATCTGGAGCCCAGGAAAACTAGTGCACCACATACATCATATCTGACTTGTTTTACATGATTGAAATTGTATATGCGACTCAATAAATATTATTATTATTATTATTATTATTATTATTATTATTATTATTATTATTATTATTATTATTATTATTATTATTATTTTAAATGTTAAGTCTGTATGATATGCGAGTCTAAAAAATGTATCGAAAGATTTTTATAGTATTAGAAAAACCTTATATCTAAATATTTAAGTTTTTGTAGAAGATATTTGATTCTGGAGTTTAGAAAAGACTTAGTTGATATGGACTCTCCAAGAGAGCTTTGAATCGATTTGAAATCCCAATGAAATGACTTGTTGGTTATTTATCGAAGGCCAAAGTTCATTATTTGAGTTTTTGCATCATTCAATAGAAGACCGATATCCAAAAACTACTGTTGTGCAATATTTTGGCCTTCAGTTGACATTATTTCCAGTTTTTCTGTTATGTTGTTCTCTCAATGGAGTATCATCTGTGTATAGATTTCGGGAGATTGATAGGTTGTAGGTCATTCATCACGACAGTCAACAGGAATGGATCAATGATTTAGCCCTGCAGCACAGCATACACTATGTCAACAATTTATGAGTGTGTTTGTTGCTCACAGTTACATTCTTTTCTATGTCGTGTAAGACTCAAATAGTTTATTACTGCTCTCACTTGTGCCATAGTTTCTCAGTTTTTGACTAAACAGCTCAGATAAAACTAAGACATAAGCTTTTGTTAGGTCATAGAGCACTAGAGAAAAATAAGATTTATCATTAAATAAATGAATGACACACTTGATCAGAAGTTCCACTGCTGGTGAGAGCAAGCAGTTTTTCTCAAAGCCTGCAAAATGTTGTTTATATAGAATATATACAAAAACATTGGAGATTACTGGTACCAGAGACATTGGTGGATAGTTACTTAGTAACTTGGTATTTACCGTCTATTCAAGATAATTTTAGACATGATGAAAAAATACCCGACAATAACACATGGTGAATAAAATGGTCAAAGGTTAAAATATTGCATCAATAATTTGTTTTTTATAAAAGTTGAAGAATCCATAGGTGCCATAGCTATGCAATTGTGATCATTCTCTAGATGCTTGTATTACATCTTTACAACTAATAGTTAGAGTAAATTAGAACTTTAGAATTGATCATCAATTAAATGAGAATAAATCAAGAAAATCAAATAATTATGATTTCTGTTACAGATATCCTTCAAGGAAATGTGGGTCTATTGAATAACTACAACTTGTGCCACATTAGAACAATTAACTGGGATGACATCATCACTGGACCGGGTGCTCATGTTGTACATGTGTACAACTTCACAATGCCAGAACGGGAATGTCCCCCCTGTCATTCTTCTTGTGAAAATGGATGCTGGGGTGAAGGCCCTCATAACTGCCAAAAGTTCTCAAAGATCAACTGCAGTCCACAGTGCCACCAAGGGCGGTGCTTTGGAACCAACCCACGCGAGTGCTGCCACTTATTCTGTGCTGGAGGCTGTCGTGGTCCCAAACAGAGCGACTGCTTGGTAAGTTTAGACCATTATTTATTCGCATTTACTGAGCATGTATATTACCCATATTTCTGTAAATTGCATTCAAATTGTTTCATACTAATTTCTTTTCAAGTCATGAGATAATGTAGTTGAAATAATCGTTCCTAAATGTAATTTTTTTATTGTAGGCATGTCGGAACTTCTATGATAATGGTGTATGTACACAAGAATGTCCACCCATGCAGAGGTATAATTCCATAACGTATTCGTGGGAAAGTAATCCAGATGGCAAGTATGCGTATGGTGCAACTTGTGTGAAGAAATGTCCTGATCACCTGCTGAAGGACAATGGAGCATGCGTTCGAAGTTGTCCACAAAACAAACGAGTAAGAGTCTCAATTTGTAGTAAAATATTACAAGAAAATAATAATAATAATTTAAAAATAGTTGGGCAGTTACTGCAATTAATTTAATTTTGAACTATTTATTCATTTTTATATCATTTAATATGGCACATTAGAATGCATATTTTTCTCAGAGGAAATTTTACTTGACTAATTTCATTTTATAAGAATTAGGTGTTCAAAAAATTAAATAGATTGCTTACGTTTACTTGTAAAATGCTATATCTTCAGCTTCAGTGTTTAACTTTTTTGAAGATTGCTAGGCATTATTTGCAAACCTAGGTTTGTCATGTACTTTCTTGATATTTAATATATTTTAAATTTAGTACGTAAATCTTGTTTGACTTTTTGTTTTGTTTTTACATTTCAATCAGATTCTGAAATTATGGTGTGTGTAATGCACAACATTCTTGTGCCAGGATATATACTTTTAAAACTACAATGGTTTCAAAGTTTGCTCTCCTTTACTATAGTGTATTAATCAGAACCTTTGGTTTCAGGCTGTTGAAGGGGAGTGTGTTCAGTGCGATGGGCCTTGTCCAAAGAAATGCGAGGGTGAATCATCAGTCCATTCAGGAAACATAGATAAATTCAAAAATTGTACAATTATTGAAGGCTCAATTTCAATTTTAGATACAAGTTTTAAAGGTTTCCAACAAATTTATACGAATTACACTTTTGGGGAACGTTATGAGCCTATGCATCCTGACCGCTTAGAGGTTTTCAGTACTCTTAAAGAGATCACTGGATATCTACATATTGATGGATCTCATCAAGATTTTAGAAATTTATCTTACTTTAGGTAATGCAGAAGAACACTTCTTTTTGAGCTAGTTACATAACCTGCATTGAAGTTCAACAACTGATGTGGAATTTTATATTATATTTTAGGAATCTCGAAACGATTGGTGGAAGGCAACTGACTGATTACTTTGCATCCTTATATATTGTAAAAACCACATTGACTTCCTTTGGTCTCAAGTCTTTAAAAAAAATAAGTTCTGGAAGTATAGCTATTTTAGAAAATCCTGATTTATGTTTTGCTGCGAGCCTAAATTGGACTCGGATCAAGGCCTCTGCAGATCACAGTGTTCTTCAAGGAAACAACAGGAAGACTGAGGAATGCAGTAAGTACTTTGTTTCTTTAAACAAGCATTACAATTTAATAATCTTTATTGACCAAAAGATAAAAATTACTTACTGTTTATGTAACATTGAATTTATCTAGAGGTAAATTTTATTTCAATACTTCCCATAAACTTTTATTTAAAATTCAGTTGTTCAAGAATTTAAAAAAATTGAATTAATATTATTGGCTATTCTTTCTTAGACATCGTAATTGCATTTTTTTAAACAATAGATATTCAGTGTATTTCATATAGTTTTGAATATAGAAATAACCAGATTCTAACATTTGCTTCTTATTGTGTTGAATGCAAACTTTTTGTTCTTATTTATTTCTTTATTGCAATTATTACTCGTCAAAGCACGAGGCTAGTATTTTTTAAATATTCATTACCACACAAGTGATCATTTATTTTATAATTTCTCTACAGTATTAGTCTCAATAGTATTCTTAAAATATTTAACAATATAATGTAAATCAAATTGATTCTCAGTAATGCTTTGCCAGTGGTTGTTAAAATGGAAAAATGATGTTTAAGCAGTTGAAAGAATTGATTTTCCTGGCCAGGAAATAACCTGGATCTCCGGATATAGACCCAGTTTCTCTGCTATTTGAGCTACTGAGATGTCAACTCTTTGGTCAGCATTTCAGGGCATGCCTATGATAATTCTAATATATTCACCTCATTTCTTCATTGAACAGCTGAAACATTTAATCCATTATTAGTTTAGTAGTTACGATGTTGAAAACAAAAAGATAGGCAATGACAATGCAAGAAAATATATTCCTGTGTAATTGTACAAGCTGCTAACTACAGTGACAAAGTGAATGGTAAAATGGAAAGACTAAAGGCTTTGTGTGTACAGTTGCAGCAGGGATGGTGTGCGACAACGAATGTTCAGACGAAGGGTGCTGGGGTCCTGGGGCGGACCAGTGCTTGTCATGTGCACACTTCCATCTTGGCAGCAGATGCATTCACAACTGCAATTCTCTCCCAGGGTGAGTGCAGTTGTGCTTTCTAATCTCTCTAAAAGATTCAACTTGCGATTCATCTTTTATCTCTTTCTCCATTTTATTATATGTTTTATCAATTCTTAATCTATTTTACACATTCTGTAATCTTGCCTTTGTTTTCATCTTTCAGTTCTTTTTCTGAATCCACTCTTTTCTTTGATATTTATCTTTTCCCAATACCTTGTTAAATAATACCAACTACTACCTTTTTGTTGCTGTCACTTTTTGTGGTATTTGACTGACAATAAAATACAAAGGGTGTATTTGGGTTCAAATTTTAATTAATGAAAATTTACTGTACCCAAATAAATATGTATGGTGATGCATTCTTGATGATAAACTATTATGATGCTCACTTTGTCACTCTGAACGTTATCAAACACATTACTATAAAAATTAGCCTTGTCTGTTGTCTTGATGTTAAGAGAGGGTAATGCTAGTATCATAAATTGCTTTTATAACATCAGTGAACACTAGTAGATGACCTTCCACAAAGAACTCTTTGTTTAAACATCACATTTGCTTACATCAGTGCAAGTTCTGTTGGCTATTAAAAGATAAAATATAAAAAATATTTTTCTTCATTTTCTTACAATTGCATACTGTAATTTCTGTAATAATATTTGCTCTTGTAAGTAATTGGCTTCTTCTTTCCTTGATGCAATTCTTGAAGGCAAGAAAAAAAGGTAATGTGATAATGATTTCCCTTCTAATACCACTTAAAGAAATGATGTTAATACTGGTTTGGTGATGGATAAGGTAATATTATGCGATTGGTTCGGATTTTTGAAGGATTGTAGATTACCACCAATGAAGTGGTATTCAGAAAGCAAGCGATTTTGATGTAGAATGAAACATAATAGTCTCCTATATTATTTCAGTCTTATACATACTTTTGCAGTTTTCACATTCAACCAATCTTTATAAATGAGGTCTCTAAAGAACGATAATTTCACAGAGATGTGACGAATTGCACTTTGACTTTAAAAATATGAAGGATTTGTTTTAAAAAATGCATTGAAATATTCATGTCAAGTGCAACCCGTAACACCCGGCCACACTATATCGTTAAGTAAATCCTAAATAAAGCACTTTAAGGCCTTGACAACTAAAATTTTGAGGCCAAGGCATCAAAGAAACGTTTCTCACTGTACACATCCATCCTGTTCTACAGGATGAGATCATCTTGAACATTGTATTATATTTTTGCTGATTCAACACTTCTTGATTCTACTCCACGCGATCAGAGCCTGTAGAATCTGCAACTGTATGTGAAATTAAACTAATTACTTTATATACTAAGCGATTGAATTACATGGGTATACCTCTCTGCTCGGTAATAACATTAAATAAGAATAGTTTGTTTCCATAAGGGTGTATTTTATTGTTATCAATTACAAGGAGACTTATAGGACATGGGATGGAGGATAAGAAGGTCTTGCAGAAAAATGTATATCACAGGTTTAATATGGAAATGGAAAATAGGGAAGAGGGTGGAGTTTAACATTCGAGAGTTCTAGCACGGGTGCACTAGTGAATTACATAACTTATCATTTCAATGGATATTTTTGATAATTTACATAAAATAATGTATTATTTCTTTGTGTATAATGGTACATACTGTAAAGCATGCAAAAGAAGTTTGACACTGCATGAAAATTCTTCAGAAGAAAACGCTCTTTCCAAAGATGGATTAGACTTGCTTTTCATTATTCTTATTAGAATATCAATTTATCATATTTGTCAAGTTCGAACAGATAATGATGAAGCACACAAGTGAGCATTTTAGGCATTTATCTCCTGTCTTCAATTGTGGCATAATCTTCCTCATGTTCCTCTACTTCATTGGGTGTAGATTACAAAAATAGCGTCATAATTAGTTTGGACTGTGAGAAGTTATCATAGTCTTGATTATTTTAGTTAAACAAGTGGGTTCAAAATTCTAATATTATCAGTTTTGGTATTTCATTTGGAAATTTTACAACCTGTAATTTTTAGAACCTATAATAGTTTGTGTATGTTGTTTTTCTTTCGTGGAATTTGAACCTGATTTTTTGGGTTGCTGTTTTCAGAATTTATCAGTCTGGTGAAAAAATGTGCAGTTATTGTCATGAAGAGTGTGCTAGCACTTGCAATGGTCCGGGCCCTGGGAACTGCACTTCATGCAAGCACACAAAAGATGGTCCCTTCTGCACGGCTGAATGCCCAGTCACAAAATACGCATCTGAAAATGGGGAATGTAAGCCATGTCACGTGAACTGTGTAGATGGATGTACAGGACCCCACAATACAGTGGGATCAGGAGGTTGCAATTCTTGTGAAAAAGCTATTATTAACGGAAATGTTACAGTGGTGAGTCTAGTTGTTTATGATGATAATAATGCTAACTTTTAGGTATGTAGAATATCAAAAATATTTCAGGTACATGCACAGAATGAAATAAACAAAAGTCCTAGCAAATAAATTTGGGTACTATGTCATAAATGATTCAAACCTTCTACAATGTTTTTAACTTTCATTTCAGTATCAGTTTTTAATTTTTCTGTATCATTTTTCATGACACTGATCACTTAAAAAGCCTTTTCCGTTTCAGGGAATGTGCCTCCAAAAGAACGAGTCATGCCCAGATGGGTACTACAATGAGTATATGGGGCCTCAAGAACAGGGTTCTCTGAAGCCGTTGGAAGGCAAATCTATTTGCAGGAGTTGTCATCCTCGGTGTAAGAAGTGCACTGGTTATGGCTTCCATGAACAAGTGTGCCAAGAGTGTGCTCTGTATAAGCGTGGAGAGCAATGTGAAGACGAATGCCCATTGGATCATTACGCTGTTGAAACTCACCATGAGTGTTTACCCTGTGATCCAGAGTGCCGCGAGTGTTATGGTCCTACGAATTCTAACTGTACAGCCTGTCGCAACATGCGATTATGGACAGTAAGTTTATCTTGCCAGAAATAAGATGAAGTCCTTTTTTGAATATTGACTAAAGTTATAAATTGTATATTATTTTTTTCTCTCTAGGATACTAACCACAATAGTTCCTCTTTCAATTGTACATCCACCTGCCCTCCAGAGATGCCTTATAAAAGATTTCCAATTGTTCCATCTGATGATGAACCTTATTGTTCAAACGTTCAGCAAGAAGGTGTAGGAGGGCGGTAAGAACCTTATATTTACATATCAGTGATTTCAACGTTTTATTTCAGAGAACATTAATTAATAGTTGTTTCTTTCTTGAACAGGTCTGACATAATTACCAGTTACCCTACAATGTTTGGAATAGGTGTGTTTGTTTGCTTATCTATTATTGCGGGTCTTGCCATGATATTTTGGGTATATAGACGAAAGGCAAAAGCAAAGGAAAATGCTGTGAAAATGACAATGGTGATGACTGGATTAGAAGATAATGAACCCCTAAGGCCCACTAATGTGAAACCGAATTTAGCCAAACTAAGGATAGTGAAGGAAGCGGAACTTAGAAAAGGAAGTGTTCTTGGATATGGGGCATTTGGCACAGTGTATAAGGTATGTAAATGAGGACGTCCTTTAATTAATTATTTTTATAAAATATACTTAAATAAACCTTCATTCATATGATGTGTTTTAAATAATATATAAAGAGATCTTGAATTAAATGGAGTTCATTTTATTTTGTAGGGAGTATGGGTTCCTGAAGGTGAAAATATAAAAATTCCTGTAGCTATTAAAGTTCTTCGTGAAGGAACAAGTTCTAACACCAGCAAAGAGTTTTTGGAGGAAGCCTACATTATGGCTAGTGTGGAGCATCCAAATTTGCTTCAGCTGCTTGCTGTGTGTCTTGCATCACAAATGATGCTGGTAACACAGTTAATGCCTTTGGGATGTTTGCTAGATTACGTACGCAATAATCGTGAACGTGTTGGTTCTAAACCACTGCTCAACTGGTGCACGCAGATTGCAAGAGGTACCAGGATCTTACTTGGATTTACATTAATGAAACATTATTAAATAAAAAAAATAGTATTTAAGATATTTTGACAGGTATATAAGATATTATGACAGGTTCTAATTTGAAATGTATAATTTCAGGCATGGCATATTTGGAAGAAAAGCGCCTGGTGCATCGTGATTTAGCTGCTCGTAATGTTTTGGTTCAAACACCAACCTGTGTGAAAATCACAGATTTTGGTTTGGCAAAATTACTTGCAATTAATGAAGATGAGTACAAGGCAGCAGGGGGCAAAATGCCCATCAAGTGGCTTGCCCTGGAATGTATCCAACATAGGATTTTTACTCATAAGAGTGATGTTTGGGCTTTTGGTAAATTTTGCTTTTCTTATCCAAATACTTTGTATTTCGGCAGATAAGAAGGTAAATAAGATGAAGAGGGAAAAAAAGACAAAAATACGAGGTCATTTCATAGGACAGTACCAAAAAATTAAAAATTCATACACTTATCACACTTACAAGTACAAATGTTTGATGACGTCACAACTTACAATGAAACTTGATAGTGGTAGTACATGTTTGTGATTCAGCACCTGCTTCTACAGGCAAAAATATAATAATGCTAAAGGAGGATTTTCCTTTATCATAATAGTACAACAATGCCCAAATGCCCTTATCAGCGCAAATGTTTGCCAGATGCCAGATAAGCTGCAGTGCTGCACAACTGCAAGGAATTATGATCGCTGATCTAAACTAAATTCATAGGCCATTGATAGTTCAGGAGTCATATAAGACAGATATAAACAATAAACAATAAAATCTTGAAAATTTATATGTCTTATCTGAAGGTCATCTTATCTGCTGAAATATACAGTATTATCTACACATACTCATGGCTCTCTTTTTCACCACCTTTGAAGATAATATTCTTTATTGCAACAAGTGCTTCACAAGTGCCTGATTTTAGAAAAAAGTAATTGTGGTTTTTTATTGTAGGTGTAACTGTCTGGGAATTGCTTACTTATGGTGGGCGACCATATGAAAGTGTCCCTGCGCGCGATGTGCCTGAGCTTCTGGAGAAAGGGGAACGCTTGCCTCAGCCAACGATATGCACCATCGATGTGTATTTGCTGATGATCAAGTGCTGGATGCTTGATGCAGAGAGCAGACCTAGCTTCAAAGAGCTTGCAGATGAGTTTGCTGCAATGGCACGTGACCCAGGGCGTTTTCTCGTTATTCAGGGAGATCGATTCATGAAGCTTCCTTCTTACTCTGGGCAGGTAAATAACTACTCTTACAGAACAAATAAGCAAGATTGAAATCCCTTTTTTAAGTACACTGTACTTAAGGATAGTAAAGTAAGATTATTTGGTTTGTGAGGGATTCTGATACCTTTTGGCCAAACCACTTTAAATTATTTGCTTTCTAATATCTGAAAATTGGAAAGGAGAGAGAGAGGAAAAAACGTTTCTCCATCAACTGAAAAACTTCATTCACTCAAGACACGAGACATGAAAATGAATGAAACAAACTAGTGATGCTACAACAGGACATACTTTCTTACATTATTTCAAACTTTTGCAATTTTCGAAATTCAGAGTTTTCTGAGAAAATTAGATCTGCACCACTTTTTAAGTATCCTTAGCTCTATCTGTTGCAAAAATTTAAAGAAAACATTTGAAGAGGTTTTTGAGAATTTTTTAAACACTAAAAAGAAATTAAATTAAGGACCAAGTGATTAACCAAATCAAAGGTTTTACTAAAATCTGTGTAGATACAGTCTTTAAAATTTCTTTTGAAACGAGTTGAGAATATGTGTGAGAGTTGAGAATTTACATGTGTTTGCTTTGAATCAATATTTCTCTTTGTCATAAATCCAAACTGTCTTTCAGAAGGAGGGGATAAATTAAAAAGTTAAAATTTGTTGGTAATGAAAGGCTCAAAGAGATTTAAGATATGTTGACAGTTGGTATCAATAAAGTTCTTCATAAGAAATTGAAATTTAGTTATCAATACTTTCTTGTTAATTTGTGCTATTTGATTTGTTTGCAGGATGAAAAGGAGATGATTCGCAACCTTTCGTCTCCTGTAGAAGGTCCTGAAGCTTTGGTGGATGCGGATGAGTACTTGCAACCCAAGTCGCGAGCTCCTCTGGGCCCTGCGCTCACGAGCATCGACTCCTCCTCCTCTTCCTCTCCCCCTCACCCTTGTTCGAAACGATTGTGGACAGCATCTGCAGATTCCCCTACACCTCAGAACCAACAAAATTGGAATCGCGAGGCGTTGCAGTGTGGCCCAGCACCTCTCTGTAGGGACCAGTCTTCTACACGATCCTCAGATGAACCAGACTGCGGCAGTACACGGTATTGCAGTGACCCATTGAAAATGGTGGGAACAAGAGGTGGGTATTATTTCCACTATCATCTGTATTTATTAAGAGAGAAAGTAGTCAGAAAGAGAGTCAATCAAAATCAAGAATGAATTGAGAAGAGTGAATAAATAAACTAGTGGAACATTGCACGCAGGTCACTATTACATTCAGTAATTAAGCCAATGGTATGTTCTGCATGAACATTCTAGTTGGATCAACATTCACATCAAATTCGTCACCTCATTATTCTTCTTCTATAATTCTCCATGTACTTTTCTCCATCTTTCTCTGACCAGTCTTCATACTCGGGGTTGAGTCAAATACTTTAAATTTAGTTTTTAAATACTTCACAAAAATAGTGTATAAATAAGTATTTAAATCATACATAAAATACATTAGGACTTGATGTGCTAAATACATATGTATATAAACTACTTCAAATACTCAAAATATTGTAAATATTTAATAATTTTGTATTGTATATTTTTATTGCAACAATATATTGAAATTGTCAATTACAGTAAATTAGTAATTGACAGTCATGCAAACTTCTGAACAATAACTATTGTAATGTATTGTAACTATATGTATAAACATTTTCAAACATAAAATGATATCAAAAATATGTCTAACACAAAGAAATGGAATTTCCTTTTAAAACCACTAATTTTTCAAACAAATTATCAGACAATAAACCCCTAGTTGGTGAATGTATAAAAGGAAAACAATCATTCAACTAGTGTGGCTGAACATAAACTAGTGTTACAACAAATAAATGCTTTTTGTCAGACAATTGTCCGTTTTAAATAATTTAGATTTATCATTGAAAAATAAAGAGAATCCAAATTCAACAGCTGAAAGGAGCTTTTATTTTTGTTTCAATGAGGTGCATTTATTAGCGGAATCAAACAAAAAGAAACTATCGTTGCTCTAAACTAGCTTCTTCTTTGTCTGTATTTGAAGTATTTCTTTTTTAAATACACCTAGTTTATGTATTTAGATACATCCCTAAAATACATGTCTAAAAAACTCAAAATACAAAATGAATTTAAAATACGCATTTCAAATACAAGTATTTATTGCCCAACCCTGTTCATACTTCATTGCACTTTTCCCAGTACCTAGCCTTTCTGTTCAATTCCTTCTTCATTAAATACTTTGGTATAAATAAGTATGTACATCTGATCCCAGCCTCTATTGTATAAATTTCTCCTGAATTTTGTTTATTCTTTTTATCTCTCTCCAACCCCAAATCTACACTCACCACATGAAGATTGAACTCCTGCAGCTATCAGAAACCTTCATAGGTGTATATTACATTTAGTATGAAATTTCATTGTGTCTGTGTTTTCAGTGATGCAAGCCAGTACTGTAGTGATTGTATGTTGTACTGTTATTGTAAAAGCAATTAAATGGGTATCAAATGGCAATGGCCTGTATTAACACTGATAGCTAAGCATGAGGAATGCTTTTAAGCTAATCAGCAGGAGATCAATAGGTTCATAAAGAAGAAAGTGAGCGTGATTATATGACAGAGAGGTAGTTAATAACAAATTGCTATGTGTATGTATGATACTGTCAGATTCTAGTTTTTGGTTCCAATTCAGCTGTTCTTCACCAGTCAAGATTATGAATACCAACATGTGGTAACAACACAGTTTGAAATAGATTTATTTTCTTTGAAATTGAAAGGGAAGGCATGGAAATTTTGAAGAATTTACAAGTTAATTTTTGAGTAGTTTGGGTGTTCTTTCAGAGTACCTTCCAGTTTCACCTCTGTTCCTAAGTGTGAACAACTGTCAATAAAGCTGTTATAACATTTCATGTTTAATCTGAAAATACTTGTATAATTATTTACCACACTGGTAAAGGTAGCTGAAGGCATCAATTGATGTCACTGCTGTGTCTCTGACCTGGAGGTCCTTGGTTTGAGTTCTGATAGTGGCAGGGTTTTTGACACTAGCTAGACAGCTAGGTTGAATTCAGTCACTGTCTGGAGGAGAATTTTGGAGAATTGGCTGCTCTGATCGATAGTTATCTGTGGTTTCTCCTATCAATACCAGGCAAATGCTTGAACTGTACCCTAATAAATAGGCTGTGTACCGTGCACAATCTTTCCTTCTTCTTTTTTGTACCCTCACCCCTTATTTACACACACACTCACATGCAGTACAATAACACACTTGTCGGGAGCTGAGAGCTTGTCCTGGCTGGAGCATTGCCCTTCTGGTGGGAGATACCTGGTTAGGGAAAACCTTAGAAGTCAAAATGTAGGGTGGGGCCAGATCTCACCATCCAGTAGGGGAAGATCACTGCCACCTCCTATGATGAAAACATACACTTCACTTATGGGACTAATGACCTTAGTAGAGGACACACTCAGAATCACTAAACAATCAATCAGACTATTATTAACAGCAGCTGCAAAAATGTTTGTGTGTGCAGAGTCTGAAGGCCTCTCTGATCCCTGCCATGCGGTCGGACTCCCCAGCAGGTGCGAAGCTCAAGTGGGAACCCTGAAACTGGAACTGCCTTTGGACGATGACGACTACTTGATGCCGTCTCCTCAGCAAAGTCAGTCTACAACTACTTACATGGATCTCATAAGTGATACCAAAATAATAGGTATGGAACTTTTTCTGGTGCTATTTTCTGAGTTATATTTTTTTTGATCAGTAAAGAGGGCCAAGAATTTTTGGCGATTGGCAAGGAAGTAAAGACATTAGAAAAAGTCTTAAAACAAAGAATGTGGTAGAAGAGATGAGGGAAGGTCAGAAGAAATGTCCTTTTTTTAAATATAACAATGAAGCTAAAAGATTCTGAAAGACAACAATGAATTCCAAACCAGTATTGTTTATTAGAGAGAAATGATGACACCACAAAGTGATGATTAGATGAGGAATACTTGGAAGATTAAAAAAATTAGCAGGTCTACTAGGAAAAGGTAAAGGCAGCCTGCTTAACATCAACATCATAATTGATGATACTTTTTCATTCCCTGTAAAAGAGAGCTTCCAGAAGCAAGTTCTTACTTTGCAAGTATCAGTGTTTCATGTGTTCAGACTGATCTAATCAATGAATTTCGTTAACGTCTCTCTCCTGTCACTTATTTCTGCTTAGGTTTCTAGCAGACAATTATAATAATATTAATGTACATATATGTTTGTTAGTTTCTTGATTTGGGGTCATGTATTGTTGTTGATTAATATTGCTGATTCAGACACTTATTCAGCCTTTGTCAGGACTTTATAATAATTTTGCATTCTATAATTCATAGATGTCTGCAACATTAACGAATGCATGCATCGTTTTTTACCATCATAATCAGCATTATGTAGACATCCATGATTATTCAAAATTTATATTAGATTGAGATTATTGCAAAGCCCTGATGAAGGCTGAATATGAGGTTAAAAATGTCAGCAATGTAAATTTAATCAATCATTAATAACCTCGCTTTTTGGTACTTTTATTCATCATTCAACTATTTACGGTTAGAAGGTGGGAAAGCGATTCTAGATCTGAAGAAAACGTGCAGACTGTACATCTGTCTTATAAGTCACAGTTTTTACTGTTCATTGGCAAAATAAATTAAATAAATTAAGTTCCATAAACTATTTAATTATATTAGTTGAACTGTTGTAGAAATATTTATCTCACAGACATTTGCTATTAAAAATTAACCTTTCTTGTGATGGTACTTCAAAACTCCTGAAACGTTGCTCTTAGATGTAATCAGATGTTTTGTAATTGGTTTAAGATTAAAATTATAAAATTTCACTTTAATGTATTTATAAAATCATGCAAGCCTTCAAGCAGATAATTTAACGCCTTCTCTTTTTAAAATGTTTTCAAAACCCTAGGTTCGATTTTCTTATTCTATGCACTAGTGCAATGAATCAAGTGTCAGGTTATAATTAGACTGTTGTAATCTGGCCTTAGGTGTGCAAATTAGGGTGAAGATTTTTGGAACATGCTTTTGAAAAATTTTGTAATATTGTATCTTTCCTTTTTTGTTTTAATTTTGAAGTTATCTAAAACAGCCTTTTTAAACACTGAATTTGATTGTTTTCAGGGAAAGGAAAATCTGGAGTAGATAATCCTGAATATCATGTTATGCGTGAAGATGCAATGGCGATGCCAGCACATACTCTTGGTATTCCCACGGATCCAGCAGAACGAGTTGCTCCACGGTTGCATCTTCCTCAACACAAATCATCTGAAGAAGAGTCAGATCATGAGTACTACAATGACTTTGATAGACTTCAGAGAGAATTGCAGCCTCTTAAACCTTTACGAAGAAACGAAACTACTGTCTGAAGGGAAATTGGAACAGTTTATGAAACAGATACTTATAGTGGAGAAGTTTTGTAGTACAATCGTGTGTGGAGTGGCTAATGGACATCAAGTGAACACCACACATACTTGAAAGCCGGTGGACTTGTTTCATCATCAACAGAGTTGTGCCATTTTTGTGGCTTGTATATTTTATAGCAAAAATTGATTTATTGAGTGAATGTGTTGAGTGATGTGTGATATTTCGTACGAACAATTCTCGAGCAAGGAAGCATTTTATGTGTGATATACTAGGTATTTTAAATGCGATTATGAGAGAAATGTATTGAAAGGACTCGAACTCCACTGGAAATGTTTCTTCTTGCACGGGCGAAAGACTGTGATACGGATTATTGTACCTAATTTTTTTTTTTTTTTTACTTTGAGAGGACGAAACTCTTTAAAGTTCATTGCCAACAAAATTGGTGAGATGTTGATACAAGAACAAAATTAGAAACTAAATCTCATAGTTTATAAGTGTGCTTGAAGAAGCTCTCCTAATGGCAAGTAGAAAGGGATTATATTTTTACATCATTTCAATCAACATTTGAAAGCACTTAAATATTTTAGTTTCATTTAGTGTGTGCCATTATATATTTTTTAAGGGAATGGAAAACCGAAGAATTGTACAATATTTCATGTTATTACTTCTGTACATAAACAAAATGACCTTAATTAAAATCAACTAATGTATATTTTATTCCTCCTCGAAATTTGATTGTAATTAGCAATGTGCCTGCAAATGTCCTAAGGTTCATTCTTCCATCTTGTTTTGGAATAATGTCCTTGCTTGCACAAGT
Source organism: Teleogryllus occipitalis (assembly GCA_011170035.1). Taxonomy (NCBI): domain Eukaryota; kingdom Metazoa; phylum Arthropoda; class Insecta; order Orthoptera; family Gryllidae; genus Teleogryllus; species Teleogryllus occipitalis. Next base: position 68,499 of record BLKR01002780.1, read on the forward strand.
TTTGCATTCCTCGTTTGGTCACTGCATCAGATGCAGAGAAATATGGATGTGGCCCTAGTTCTGAGGATCATTATGTTTATATTGCCATTTCAATAATCCTGCTACATGCCTATTGGTACAGGAAATTCTTGGATTATTGAATCTGGATATTCGTTGAGTAGTTACAAATTTTCAATTAAAATGTTTAAAGTTTATTTGTAAGTGTTGAATTTTATTTTCGCCCAATTCCCTATCATCCAATTTGTCAAATATTATTTCAGAATTTCTTTACCATTCTCACCTGATTTCATGAAACAAAGCGCAATAAATTCATATATTCTTTTGTGACCACGTTAACCTTACCCAAACATGTATCTCCAAGTATTTGTAAGTTACATAAAATTATGAAAATTATATTGAAATATACAAACGAATGCCACTTCTACTTTTACGATTTGCTTGGCAAACTCTTTTCATCAAACTGCTTAAAAAATAGCATGAAATCTTCATTTCCTCACACAACCTAACATCAAACACTCACTGTGTAGGATACTTGGATTGACATGAAATTTGGTGTTCAGTACCATGCATAACTTTTACAAGTAAATTTTTAAAAGCTATCAAGCACTCAAAGTAGTACTTTTTCGAAAATTAGTATTTCAACCTTTTTTCATCTTACCCACTGCACTTGCCCCTGTCGTGCCTTTGGCATGACTACCAATACTGGTGCTGTTTTTAAGTCTCAGGTGCTTAGGAGAGCATGTATATGTTATGATAATGTCCAAATCTGGCAAATTCATAAATTAGCTGGTTAAAATTCACATCCACAAAGGGTAGATAGAGTCAAAGTAGTGTAGAGATGTCCAGAACATATGACATTTAGAGCTTCTGTGCGGCAAGTAGCAGATTGCTGGATGCCACAAATTCATGGTTAAAATATGTGTTTATGACAATTTTCTTCTAGTATGTTGAAGTAGTTCGTTGGAAGTTTTTCTCTGCGTATAATGGTTTAAAAAAAGTTTTTGTACTTTTTCTTACACAGTGAAATTGTACACTTTCTCACAGCAAGACGTTCTGTTTTCTGTAAAATAAAAGTTGTGTTTTCATGATACCACTGTGTGTGTTAAAGGCCAAAGGGGGCGGTAGAGACAGTAAGCTTTACTAGATAGCCTGCTGTTCCCATCAATCAGGGAAGTACAATTATAGCACTCTTGGAACAAAGAGGACAAAACTGGATTTGTGCTTTCAAGCATTAAAAGTGTCCACTTTACAGGTACCATCCATCACTGTAATTTGCAGTTCAAACAACTAAACATTTTTCTGACACACTCAGATGTTTCACCTCCAAATGTATGTAGATTTTCCACATTTTTCCTAATATATAAACCAACAGAAAAGACATAGCTCTCACAATTAGTAAGTTATCATATACGTGCATTGACAGACTGAACATGAACATGAAACATAACACAGCATCATCATATGTATGTGCCACAAAATTTAGCAGATCTTTAAGAATATTTGTCTTCTTGGCTAAGCCATCTTCAAGACTATTTGTTTAAAAGCTAAGCCCAAATATTATGTAGCTCACCAAATCAACTGATTACTTCCGTCACAAGGGCTATCAAATCACTTGTCCCAATTATATCTCAACATACAATGCTGTAAACACTAATGTTACCAAAATTTGATATAATTTTCTGTATTAATTTTTCAATATATTAATTATAATAAATAAATGGTTATTTAAATATATAAATATTACACATATTATTGATACATTTTTTCAAACATTTTTCATAGTTTTCAGTCTTGAATTCAAACTTTGATGGTTGAATTTCATTATTCAAGTCATATATTTAAAAATATAACTTGTGGTATCTAATGACTTTTCGAAGTCTCAAATTAATTTTAGTTCAGATTCTGATTAAGAAACAAAAATATTAACATTTTTTAATTTAGTTATATTTAAATATCTTTGCCAGCGAAATTTTAATGAACATTTTGGGTCCATTTGTTGCGACAATTAGTACATATGACTACCGTAATAACCCTGGTGGCAAAAGTAAACCTTTGATTTGGTGAGCTACATAATAATTGGGGTTAACTTTTACACAAATAAGGTCTCGAAAATCTCCAAAAGTCACGTATTGTGGACATCTCAACGGACATGGATTCTGTGCGTAGCAACGCAACGCACGAGTGACATCGAGTGCTTATTTTCGTGTTGCTATTCGTTGCGGTGGTGTTCGTTTTGTCTGTTTTTGTGACTTTTCTGATTTCCTGGAGCCGTAAAAGTTTAATCTTACTTTTCGCATCTTTTTGTGTGGAGAACTCTAGCGGCCGGCTGCTCTGATCGGTAGTTTTCTGTGGGTTGTCCGATGAACACCAGGCGAATGCTGGAGTCGAACCCTAATAAATGGGCTACGGACAGCGCACAATCTTTCCTTCCCATTCCTTGTCGTATCCGCACGCACGCACGCACGCACGCACGCACGCACTACACTTTCACACAATGCCGGGAGACCAGTCAACAGCTTTGAGTCTGTCCCGACTGGGGCGGTGCCCCGCTACTGGGAGAAACCTGGATAGGGAAAATACCGCTAGAAGTACCGTAGGTCGGTCCCAGCGGGGGGAGGTCACCGCCATCTCTCGCACGCACTACACTTACGGGACTAATGACCTTAGAATTTGAAACACTAAGAAACACTGATCAATAGAGCGCCCGGAAACACTAATCAATAGAGCTCGGATATTTAGGCATCAAAAAAGTTGAAAATAGGTAGGTAAATAGGCATTAAAAAACTTAAAAATAGGCAATAAAAACAGTAATAAGCAGGAAATAGTCACTTTTGTTGAAAATAGAAAGAAACCCCCGTCAATAAGCACACAAAGATTTAATATTAGAATTTACACCAGTACATCACTTTCTCTTATTAAAAGGATTATAAAATTAATTTTATTCATAGTTCAGAGTGACAGTGCACAATTAAAAATATTTTCAAGTTTTCAATAGTGAACGAAGTCCTTCGTTCATTCAAAATTTCTTCATAACGGAAGAATGCTCTCTCCACCTCACATGAAGCTACAGGGGTGTATTTCATTGATGCTACGTATTCTGGTTGTAGACAGATTTCTTTGGGTTTTCCCGAAATAATGGAAGATATTTAACACATTATTTCCCTGTCTGGATTGCAATGAAACACACTGGTAAATTTTCATGCAAGCACTTTACCTCCTTTTCCACCCGCTTCTTCCAGCATCTGCTGTCAGTTGCCTACGATGCCAATAGCGTCTGTCAGCAGAAGACCTCTGGTCTCTAGTTTTGTAATGGCTTTGTGTAGATGTCCAAAATTTGCTGTTCTGTAGGCTAGGTGGTTCTTGGTATTTGGGGCGACGGCACTTCCTTGGCGTCGTTAAAATCTCCTAAAATCTGTGATATTTCTCTGAAGTTATTCGCTTAGCACATGGCGACTTCAAGCCAGGAACCCCATCTTGTCAATACGAGTTGCGGTGGTAATGGAGTGTTGGGGAAAAGCTGTCTTAAATGTTGCCACTACGCTTGGAGCTTTCAGAAATACCTTTTCCCCCTGTGGAAATTAAATGATTTACATCGTGGAAATGCCGACGAACTTCTGCCAAACGATGAAGGGCAAGAGCTGCGCAAGTTTTGTGCCTCACATTTTGAAAAAACACTTTCAAACTTTGGGCGGATTTGAGCATATATGCTGCTGCATCAGTCAGAAAAAAGAAAAATGTTTCATTCGCATTATTTTCGTCAGGGAAGAGGATACGTATAGCATCTCTAACTACTCGAGCAATTGTAGAATGGTTAGTAGCTTCTAATGCTTTAGTCATATTCAAATGTGGTTTACTAGGACCATGACAGTCTAGTTTCCTCACTACAACATGGGCAATCTGCCTCGAATAGCAATCTGTAATTTCATCAACAAACAACCAAAAATTCGAAATATCAATATCGTCTCGAATTTCGTTGATTGTTATTTCATATTGTGGTGTTGGATTATATTTACGAAGAGTTGACTTATTTGGAATTTTATGTTTTGTTTACTTTGTCAAGAACTGGTTAAACGTTGGGTTTTGAAAATGAGATATTTGCTGCAATCAGCGCACAGCACAAATCACTAGAATTCTTTCTTGCCTTTATCTTCTGGTTGCACTTTATGATGAAAAGGTTGAATCGTTTTTCTCATTTTCCCCGCTTTTTGGGCATCAGTTGCCGAGCTCTTGTGTTAACAAGATATGATATTTTTTGTCACAATTGACAACATTTTCACAACACTACCAAAACATTACTTTTCCGTCAGTTGTAAAATGTTCTTATCCAAGAATCCATTCTTTCAGCAACGCACTTCTTGATGACTTTTTTTCGGCATTATAGCAAGCGCACTGAACAGGATCACTACACAAACTGAACTGGCCTGAATCAGACTTCGAGACCAGTAAAAAAATTACTGTCGAAAAATCTCCGCCCCTGCTGTAATTCTACCCGAAGTCTACCGTTTTTGCAATGCTGTGTTCTTTGTAAGGAAGAGATAAGAGGGTGATAAAAGTAATCCATTTGCCCCTAGCGACAGAGACGAGTTTTTGGCGCGGTGTCATATTCGCATCCGCTCTGACGCGAGGTTCTCTCCGCTGGGTCACGCGCAAGGGCACACTACTGAACAGCGATTTGAAGAATGTCATCAAGATCAAAATTAAAGGAACGAAATTTATTAAAAAACACAGAAATTCAAAATAGGCACCGATAGGCTGTGAAAGCAAAAGTAGGCAATTATCCCTTAAATAGGCATATTTAAGGCACTATAAAACCTACGCAGAAGCAATCTCATGTATAAAAATGGATAATGGTAAAAGGAGCCTAAAGTTAGATTCAAAGTAACAAAATAGGCATTTAGGCCAATGTCTGGGCTCTACTAATCAACTAAAAAGCCCCCGAATTTCGGGAGGCGTTGTAGTAATGTAGTTTATGAAAATATTTTATCTGTCCCTGCTGACGTGGGCTTCATCGACGGCGAGTCGTCTAACGAGAATGGTGCATTGCTCAGGGATTCAAATGCTGATATGACGGGGGTGCAGAACCCGATGGATTTCGCCGAGAAATCGTCTATCCGGGAAGAAAGATCAGCGGAAAGCAGCGATACCGGTGCACATAATAAACAGAACAAAAATATTTAATCCTGGATGAATCCCCCCCAAAAAGACACGAAGTCAAATCTAATAATATCTATAGCCAGGGGCGGATTTGCATAGGGGTTGAACGAGCTATAGTACGAGGCGGCACGTTTTGAGGGGCGACGAATTTTCCAAAAATTATAATATTATAAATTTTAATCTCATGTTCGTTTGAAACAAAAACTGAAATAAACCCATGGTCTATCTTTTTCTTTCTTAGATATATCTCATTTATGAAAGAGTGAGAAATCAGTTTCGGAATTAATTTTTGCGGCGACGTGTATAAATCCGCCCGTCTGACAGTATACAGTATATTTTTATAGAATATGCATCTGAGAATACGGGCTCTTTCATCATTCACGAGAAACCGAAGACTTTCTTAGAATTGTATAGAACTGTTGGTAGCGACACTTCGCTACCAACAGTTGGACAAGGACGACGGCCTTGAAGCCACCCAATCCGGGTCAATAGCACGGCCAAACCTTTGCCGTACTCGTAATAGAACGGTCAACCCAAAAGCCAAGCATATTCCAGTTGGTAATTTAAATGATTCGAGCTGCTGAGCATTTCCTCAAAGAAGCGAACAAGGAGGGAAAGCCGATTGACGATTCTAGATTCGTTTGTGCTTCCGCTATGAAATGAACACCCGATGATGTGCGCAAAAACGTACTTGAAGAGATAGCCCCTTCATGCCAATGGTGAAACACCTTCATTCTCTCAGGAGAGAGGCAAGGTAGCTAGCTTTCTTCAGTTCTTCGATCTTCCCCAATCTGTTCAAATGTTAACGTAACAATTTTTTCGCGGCTGTAGTCGCTGAATTGGGGGAGGGGCTGTTCGTTACAATATTTTCTACGGAAATTCGACCAGCAGCTTTTTAGAGTTCGCCATCTGACAATGAGCCGTGTGTTACCCATTGGGCGAGTGGAGACGAAAGTGAAGTATACTACACATGTGCTGGGTGTGGAGGGCTGAAGCTCATTCGGACGCTCCAGATGAGCTGCGTCGGGGGAGTAGGAGCTCGAGATGTTCTGCTCATTCTGACGACGATTTCGTCATTCAAATGGATCCACCAAACACGATCACCGCAAAAAATACGAGCGTCGCATCGCCAAGAAAAGGTTTTGCCCCAGAATTAAGGTAAAAGGACACTTTGAAGATTGGCGGGAAATGGATGATGAAAGGATGTTCCCTCCTTTAAGTATATCAGTTTTGACAAAAACTACACGTTCGTAAATGAATAGGGAGGGTAATGGTAGATTCCGAGGTCAAAGAAGAGAGACTTGCTTGATTTGGTTGGATGTCATTTGCTTATTATTCATACAATTCTTTCTGCATTCTAAAAGTTTGGATATTGCGGGATGTTTCTCCAGAATATTATTATATCTCCGGAGGATTTATTGAAATATTTAATGTTTTCTGCCAAGCATTAATATATTTGAAGTATTACAGTCATGCAAGGCCTAATTTATTTTGACTTCGGCAATCTAGACGAATTTTTTTAATATTTACTCTTACTGATGCATGTTCAAAAAGTAATAAATAGAAATGCCACAATTTCTTTATGTTGTTAAAACAATACTTGTAAAATACTTGTTCTGTTCCAGTGTATCTCTTCTTCTTTAAGAGCAATTCTCATGTTATTAGTGATAAAAGGTTTTGAAATATTAATGAAGTGTTTAATGATTCCTGCCATGCATTAACATATTTGAAGTATTAGATCTGTGCAAAGTATCACAAAGTCAATAAATACGAGTACTTCTACAGAGTTAAAAACTATCTCCGTAAATCAGGCAATGATGAATTATTCGCCAGCGCACAAGTAAGGAAATAATTTGGGAGTAAATTTCATCTTTTGTTTTACTTAATTGATTTTTTCATTTCTTAGTAATTTTCTACACATCTTGATAAATACAATAATGCTACAATGGAAATCAAAAATTGGTGGTGGAAAATAAGCAGAATTAGAACTGAAAATAATCAGAATAGACAAAGCTGAAAATAACCTATATTAATAAAGTTATTACATATTAACCATTTATTTGGAAGGCTTATTTAGTGTATTTATTAGGAAGTTTGAAAACAATCTTTTAAAAATAGTCCTTTTCACATTACTTGCAATTTACGTATTTTTGCCATGTATACACCTGGACTTTGCAATTTGTATTTCGCCGCCAACATGAAACATTTTGTCACATTTCACGCGGAGCTATGATCCTGCAAGGAAAAAATGTCAATTTGTTTATATTTCATTAATATGTATAAAGAAAGCTTTACAACCGCTTCGAAAAAATGCCACCCTGTTTTAAGTGCGCTGTCCTCCAACAAAGAAGTTTTCCATTGATGGACGACTGAACGATGGGCAGCCATTCAGTTTTCCTCCAGGTAAGAAGGCGTATTACAATTCATTATATATTTTGAATAATCTTTTACATTGAAAGTAAACATTTACTGGACGTTTACGTCGTAACGTAAACATTTACGTCGCAAACAAAACGGAAAGCCAGGTGGCATACACAATCGAATTTACGCTTTCCTTGCACTTAACCTACCCACTCTGCCCTACGAGCCCTGTGCCAGTCCGAAACCAACAGTTGGGCACTGTGACCTTTGCCGAACGACGGCCAATCCTACAATCCAAGGGAGGTCACCTGCCACTCAGATCGTTGCAAAATGCGAGACGCAGTGGCATCTCGCAGTTCAAAAAGTCCCCCCCCCCCCAGTCAAGGTCCATCTCAATTTCTCTACGACAGAATGCATGCCATGTGATATAGCGGTAATCCAACACAGGATTGGTTCCCTCAACATGGCGAAGCAAAACGCCTTAATATTACAGATTAACCGGATTCTCCAGCCTCCTTCAAATGCCCATCGTATTTTTTTTAAAAAAAGGGAATCACTTTATTCTTCAAGCACATTTGTCTGTCAATGCAACGAATCATTTATCATCAAATGAAAAGGAAATGCAAGCAACATAGACATTAAACATTAAATGATCTTGTATTTAAATTATAAATATTGAACGTTAAAATTTAAATTAAAGTTTAATAATCATTCAATTAACTAGCTAACCTTCAACAACGAATCTACTTTTACATTTAAATTTACTCTTGCGTTTCAATAAAAGTGAAGTTCATTTCAGTAAACAAGACTGCAGTAATCCAACAATATATTAAACTAAAAGCGGACCAACACCCTTCTAATATTATCTGAACGGAGCCAATGACTGCACGAGGAAGAATTATCCCTCCCAACCTACAAACGAGTGCATGTGGGGAAAACATGGTTACTACTCCACGTATATGCCAGAGGTTTTCAAAGTGTGCGTCGCGGCCTTTCAGAAGGGGCGTCGCGGTGATTTATTAAAAATGATTTTAAGATTTGATTTACTTTAATCCTTGTGTCATTTATGAATTTTGTACTGTCATGCTATATGATACTTGTAATGTATGTGATTTATTTTACTAATTCATTGTGACAATTCAATTGAACCTGGCAAGTCCTATACTAATAGCCGATTACATTACTTACTCATTTGTGTTGAATCTTTAGCAGGCCTATATTAACTCTTATATTTGAAGCTTATCGTTACCAGCGGAACGGGGGAAGTTTCGTTTAGGTCAAGGGAGCCCAGGACGAAAAGAGTTTGAAAACCCTTGGTATATACTGTGTGGTTTACTTTTGTCTTTCATCTTTATTTTTATTGCACTTATTTCTCTGTATCAGTTTCGTAGCAGGTTTGTTCGCGTGTGGGGCTGAACTTGTGTCTCCCGTCGTGCAGCCGGGAGGCAGAACGCAAACGGCCTGGCCTTAGGGCTGCGAAGGGCACTGGGCACAGGGCATAGGGCAGCGCAAGGGCACGGGGCGGGCTCCGCCCAGAACACTCACCGAGTCCAGCTTCCACCGGCGTCTGCCAAAGCGTTGCTCCTCTTCTGCTAAAGGCGCTACCCATCTCTGCTCTGCTCTGCTCTGCTCTGCTCTGCTCTGTGGTTTGGAATCTACTCTAACCTACGCTAGCTGTGAACTGTTCACCGTATTCCCTCTCATAATTCTTATAAATTATTATAACCTTTAATACGCAAAATTTCGTAATTAAACATCGTAACTTATTGATTTTCTAAAATTCTGACATGTTGGATAAATTCTATGAACTGCTACATTCTCCTCAGTTCGTATTTTAAAACTTCAAGAAGCATGCTTGTAGTCGCTGATCAATAATTCATGGGAATTTCATTTCTTACTTTCAAACTAGAGTCAAACATTTTCCAATTCAAAATAACGCTGTAACTAGGATAATGTTTTTTTAATGCTTGTTAATCACAAAATATCAATCTGCAAATGGTATTGATCCTATTGATTAGCGTTCATATTTTAGCCATTATAGTTTTATTGACGATTTGCAAATATGACAATGAAAAGTTAAAACTGCAATTTATTATGTGTGTTTAATGACTATTCGACCTCGGAACACGAAAATCCAAAACCACGCTCTCCAAGTTATCAACTGATTTTTTCCAACTACCTGGCGAGAACAAGGGAAATTTAGGAACGACGAGAAGAAACGGCGTCGTGAAGACCATACCGCTGAAGTTTCACAGGCGCTTTTTCTACAAAACAATTCTTAATATCACATCCACCTCGTTCCTGATCGTGAACACTTGCACACCAAGCAAAATTTTCGCGACTCTTTGGAGCTCACTTTTCATTTCACAACACTGTTTAAACATGTAATTCGCACTTGAGGAAACTCATTTCTATGTAACAATTTAATCGTAAAATTGGTTATCACAGATATGCATCAAAACTACTCAACCTTTCACGCGACACTTGATAGGATGCATTAAATGAAATGATTTGCTATTGAAATCCTCCACGTACACTCACTTTATATCAAATGTAAATCGGCTTTAAAATTACTCTGGATATCCGTTTTAGACCTAATTATATGCCACACGCATTGTTCCAGAAACTATTTTCATTAAAAAAAATATAACCAGACACCAAGGCACTTCGAAAACAATCTTCAATAATCTCTTCACAACCTGCACATCGTTTCCGAATCACGAATTGCCTCCCGCCACGAAATGACCCAAAGAGTAAGTATATTGGCGAGCGTTGGGCAGAGTACGGAGGCAGCCGCAGCGATTGACCGCCACTTGCCAGAGAGTGAACACGAGGGCAGTTGCGAATATTACTCCAAGAAGAACGCTCGATTTAGAAATGAAGATTGAAAAGAAAGATAGTATTTAATATTACTAAAAAGTAGATCAGACTATGCACTTTTAATCACACAGTGAGTCACAAAACTATGCAGACACGCGAAATTTAGCAGAATAATCATAGATTAAGAATATTTAAAGTAGAAAATGAATGTAATAATAATAGTTTATGCAATTAGTTTATAATTTTAAGCTTCATTGCATGAGTGCATGTTTTGAAAACGAGCGACGTTAAGAGCGAGTTTTCAAATTTGCACGAATGCAATAAAGCAACATTATAAACGAGTTGCACACGCTGTTTTTTGTATAACGGCCTTATACATTTTTAAGAGAATCAAACTTAATATTGCGAAACAATTTCCTTGTGACGCCTCGAGTATTTGACATCTGTACGAGAAAACGGTGGTCGGCTGTTTCATTTACTGCCCTACATCGGCTGCCCATTTACTACACATTCGTGCCGTAAAATCTAATATGTCATCTTTTGTGCCGTAAAATACTCTTTTTTAAAAACGATTTCTTCGAACAGAAAAGTTTATAATGCTGGTATACAAAAAATAATATTACATGATCACTTTCATAACCTATTTACAAAGGTTCCTTTAAACTCACAATAATCAACTGATATTTTTAATTTTTTATGCTGAAAAGTTACCTTACAAAACTATTTGGACACTTGAATGGAAATATAAACAAATTTGCATAAAAAATAATGTTCAAACAGAGAAACACGTAAAGAATAACACCATAAGAGAGTTCAGGATCTTGTACTAAAAGATCTTGTACTATTTGATCTCACTAAGGGTCTTCAGGCACAAAATTCAAAAACAGGCAGTTCACCCAAAATTTTAGACACAATGTTCGTTTCCGAAACTTCTTCCTATGAAATTCTCAAAATAATCGGTAAACTAAAAATAAAAATTCGTCCGGTTTAGATGAATTCCCAGATTCTTTGTTAAAGACTTGTGCGTATGCCATTATACACCCGTTAACTCACATATTTAATGCATCTTTATGCACTGGAACGTTTCCAGATATTTTCAAAACAGCTAAAATTAAGCCGCTTTTCAAAAAAGGAAACAAAAATGAAATTCAAAATTATCGGCCCATTTCTCTTCTATCAGTTTTTTCAAAAATATTAGAGAGACTTTTTTACGTATGAATGGAAACCTTTCTCACTAAACACGACGCGCTTTCAGATTGCCAACATGGATTTAGAAAATCAAAATCAACGGAAACAGCAATATTTTCTTTTCTTAAAGATGTCGCCTCATCATTGGATCAAAACGTGGCACCTATTGGATTATTTTTAGATCTCTCAAAAGCTTTTGACTACATTGATCATGACATTTTACTTTCCAAATTACCTTCATATGGAATTCGTGGTATTGCTCTAGATTGGTTATGTTCGTACCTTAAACAACGATCTCAGAGAGTTGAAATACCTTTCTGGAATGATGGAACATTACGTACGCACCTTTCCGACTCTTTGCCCGTTGCATGTGGAGTTCCTCAAGGATCGATTTTAGGCCCCATTCTGTTCCTACTTTACGTAAACGATATGCCCTCGACGATTCGAAACGGAAGAACGGTTCCCTTTGCGGATGATACGAACATCCTTTGCAATAAAGAAACCGTAAATAGTACAATATCAGATGTTTCAAATTGGTTCCGAAATAACAAATTAATAGTAAACGAAAAGAAAACGGTTTTAATGCAGTTTTCCATATCAAATAAACAATTCTGTGCTCCATTGAAAATGAACAGTGTACCATTGACTGATGTTAAGGCAACAAAATTTTTAGGTCTCTCAATTCAGTCAAATCTTAAATGGAACGTCCATTTAATTGAATTGAACACAAAATTAAGTTCATTATGCTACGCGTTCAGAATTCTTGCAAATTCAGTCAGCCTTCATACTGCTCGTTGTGTATACTTCGCGAATGTTCATTCCCGCCTGAGATATGGCATAATATTCTGGGGAAATACATCTTATAGTTCCCAGACTTTTAGATTACAAAAACGAATTGTACGAATAATAACCAAATCCCACCCACGTGGTTCATGTAAGCCTCTCTTCATTAATCTAGGTATTCTACCATTACCGTGTCTTTTTATTTACGAATCAGTGGTTTTTGTAAAAAATGACTTGCTCAAGGGCGGGAATATTTTTTCAGAAAATGCCGAAGTCTATTACTATAACACTCGACGTAGAAAGCATATTCATCAGGTGACAGTATCAACAGCTCATTACAAAAAATTCACATACAATACATGTACATTATTTTACAACACTTTGCCAGATGACATTAAACGATTAAATTCAATAGAAAAGTTTAAATCACAAGTGAAATCGTTTCTGCTACATAACTGTTTCTATACAATTAGAGACTATACTGAGCATCACAAGAAAAGTAACATTAATTTTAACTATGATACATAATGCATTATTTACCATTTGGACTGTATAAATGAGTATAAACAACCTGTAACAACTATTGTACTACAGCTTCCGGGTCAATGACCCCATCTCGATCAGGTTTTTCGTCCAGTTTCCCTGATCCATTGAGCAAATGCTGAGATGGCCCATTGTTTTGCTTCTGGACATAAATGTAACTTCATTTTCTCTGCACGTCTTCTAGAATTCAGTGGGAAATACAATTATTCAAATTATCATTTCCATGTTGTCGCGGCAGGAAGTAATAAGAGCCAAAATTTATTGCTTATTTATCTTTGAAAATAGATTTTATTACATGGGAGTTTTTTTGTTGTTTTTTTCTCCCTTTCAAAATTCAAAATTTAAGTAGTATATGACTTAGTGTAGGGATCACAGAATTTTGAAAATGTGCACACAATTCACTTTTCCCCTTAACATCATACGCAGTTTTTGCTGTTTTTTACGTAAAATAAATAAATAAAATAAATGCTAATACAGCCATCCCTTTTCGCTGGAGTACTTCCTTCAGTATATTTGGAATATACTTTGTACACGTTTTGGGGTTCTCCATTTTTATTACATTATTTGCTTTAATTCTTGTCTGGAATGAATTGGATATTTTATTTTCTGCTTTTCTAATTTTTCTCAGATATGTTCTATAGCATTGATGTCTGGTGACTGAGTGGTGGATGAAGTACCTTTGGGCAGTTGACAGCAGCCTAAGTTGAGGAATCTGCGACTTGCGTTTGGAATTATTATCTTGATAAATATAAAATTTATCAAGACTACCAGGATTTTTAGCACTTTGTTTTACATTGTGTTTAATAATGTCAAGATAGTTGAACCTATTCATTGTTTGCTCTATGAACACAAGATCACCGACACCATTGGCTGACATGCAGCCCCACAGCATTACATTTCCTCCCCTTTGCTTCACGGTCGCTGGCATGTTTTCTTCTTTCAGCTCTTCGTTTGGCCTCCTCCACCCGAATTCTTCCATCGGGTCCACAACCATAGAGTAAAGACCTCTTTAGTCTATGCCACAACTATTAAATTTCGATTCGTCAACGAAGATTGCTCTATTCCACTAGTCTTCATCTTTTTCTGAATGTTCTTTAGCCAAGCCTTTTTCTTCGGTTCGCTTTACTTATAAATGGCTTTCTTTTTGCAAGGCGGCGGTGGAAATTTGACCTCCTTAGTACTCTTCGCACGGTTTCAAGAATTACTTTCTTGCCAATGTCAATTTCTAACGGTGCTGTAACTATTGTTATACTAATACGAATATTTTCTTGATCATTCTCACAATATGATTCTCTTCTCGAAAAGAAAATGTCTTCGGGTATCTTGTAGTCAGAATTCAGAAATTGTGGGGCGTGTCAGCCAGATTTTTAGAGACCACATTTTTTCCATTTTTTTCCTTTCAATATTACGAATTTAACGAGCTTTGGCCCCTTTTTACAATATTCCTCTCCTCAAAAATTATAATATTTACCACTTTTATCAATTTTTACAATTTTCACGCGTTGTCTGTCGAGGTTGATGAATACAACCGGACCAGACACACAGGGACGAAAATAAACTTTTCTTCCCGAAATATGTCCCGTTCTTCTCGAAATATGCAACACTATTCTCGAAATATCCCTGAATATTTATGATTTTACTAAATTTTAGATGTCGAGGTCTGTTGACCACAATAGATAGCCATACCACATTTTTTCAATGACCCCAATATTCTCAAAATATATTTTATGCATTACCATCACCATAGGTCCATCAGTCTATTAGATTATATTGTTCATCAGTAACTACCATGAAGACATATTTTCTCGCAAATAGGTACAAATAAAAGATATGATGGTTGATAAATAATAGACATTTGACAGTCAGGATGTGTGAAGTAGTTAGGATGTTTGTTTCTCTATGAAAGTCGTCACTTTCTTTTAGAATGAGCATAGTTAAAAAGTATGTTAATTGCATCAAATGGTTTGTGGTTATGATTGTTAGGAATGTTGTTACCAAGAGAAGGTTAATTTTTTAAACAACATTTTTTGAAATCGTACTATTAATCTAATAGAATCTTAGCTTCAAAATTGAAAAGCACTTTTAATATTAATTTTACTACAAATATTATCAGGTTTGATGGGCCCGCTAATCTTTGTTGCTTAAAAAAGAGATTGTGATTGAATACTCTATTATCCCAAATGTTCAATATTGTACTGTCCCAGGGGAATAATGAGAATATAATAATCTTTTTTTATGGTTGTAATGTAATCTATTATTATTTGAAATTCGGCATAAGAAATGTAGAATGGAACCCACCACATGCTGCTGTTGAATAATAATGTAATGGCATGGTGTGTGTTTTATAATGAAGATGATGTATCACTTTGCTTCAATATTTTGCTCATTTTGAATGAGCAAAAAACAGATTGAAATCCAAAAATAAGATTACAAAATTTGCAATTAGAAAACTAATCATGGAAAATTAACTTCTTCTCTAAGATGTGGTATTATAGGACCTAGTGGTGGTGGAAAAATATTTTTACTAATTGATAACTATATAATGAGTTTTGATTGGTTGCTTTGGGATTAAATAAATCATGTTTTTGGCTATTCAGTTTTTTAAGCAAGACAAATATAAAAAAATTATGAATAAATGTAATAAGCTTGAAAATATTGTAATATTATTATGTTTATTAGCCATCATGATGACATTGTATTTCTCGATGAATGTGAAGAAAATTCATTAGCTTACAATCATTCATTATTTTCTAATGATTATATATTGGAGGATCATGATATTGTAAGAGAATAATTTTCATGTGGAAGACATAAAGGCATTGGTTTGGCACAAACATATAAAAAATTCTTAACCAGCTTTCTAAAGATAATTAAAATTTTTAGAATATTTTTAGACAGGATGATCTTAATCTGCCACATCTGTTGTGAATTTCTAGATAGTAATATGAAGTTGGATGAATTTAAAGATGTATGGTGATTATGCTGGAAAGAGCAGTTTGGTTTCATTATTATTGAGATGACACAAAAATCAAATAATGGTAAATGTGGAAGTATAACACAGACATATTTGTACAAGTAGACTTATTATAAAAACCAGTCTGTTTATGTGAATACTTAAAATACATTATATTGGTTGAAATATAAAAATTATTGAAATTTTTATCTTAGGGGTAACACATATCTATGCGATCCCTAAAAGGTGTTAAAAATGTTGAACATTATATCATATCTATTACATTAGATATTATATTTGCAATAACTTCATGATTTTTTTTAAAAATTTAAATATAAACAGACAGATGCAATATAAAACCTGTCTGTTTATTGGAATATATTCACTAAATTAGATATATTATATAGACAGATGCAATATAAACTCTACTTATTTGAATATATTCAGTAAATTAAATATATTATGCAGACAGACACAACTTTAAGCCTGAATTGAGTTCCCGTTTTCCATCACTCATGGTAAGCTGTTTTAATGATAATTTTATTTGTTATGGTTCATGAGTATTGAGGTCTACATTAATTATTGTGTTTTGCTTGTATAGAATAAATGTGTAACTCAAGAAGAATCCAAAGATAAAAGGTTCAAAAGGTTGCAAGAAAATTTAAGAAGAATCAATTGTCTGTGAACAATTGGTTAAAATCAATATTAAACACAGATATAAATTTGTTTAGAGTTATTTTAAAACATCTTATACATACAATACTTATTTCAAAAATAACTAATACACTGCTCAAAATATAAAATTTTTCTTTTCATTGAATCTGTGGGTGTAATTCTTATATAATAAAAGAAAGATTTTTTTTCTATTATCTGAAGTTATTTTTTGATGTGTATGAATGAATGTTGTCAGTATATATTTTCACTCTATATATACATACATCACAAATGAACTTTACATATTGAAAAAGTTCTTCCTTTTAATAAAAAAGAATTAGAATTATTTAATAATTACAACAACAACAACAACAAAAATTACTACTTAAGTGGTACTAAATGTGGACTCATAACATCTCTTGCATTGGCTCCATTCAAACCCCATAGGACTACAGTGACTATTTCACTCATGTCTGGTCGTGCCACAAGCAACCAATGCTCAGCAAGATTATATTCAAATTAAACCAATCCCAGATGTCTATCGCAATATGATTATCACTTTGTTTACCTTTTGCACTTTTGCACAATAAAAAAAATTATCAAGAACAAGAATTTCTCAAAAAATGCTCAACATTTTTTTTTAATGTTTTGTTGGATGGTGCTCAATGTGCTATGGCATATGCCATAAGTCACTTCGCTGTGTTCTTTTGTTTTCTCAAAAAATACAAAAATTATATTTTTTTGAAATTGTACCTCTTTCATTGTTAATATTTACATTACCTACTTGTATACATTATTACAAAATGTGAGTAGACATCCTACAAAAGGTTTGTAATGATATTTCTCAAAAACTCAAAAGTTTTGGGTAAAAATGAGCTTCAAAATGCATTTTTAGGTAGTCTCAAACAGCTCCAGAGTTTTCAATGAAAATGTTCACATAGGACTGGATTTTACCCTTTTATAAAATACTCAAAATCAAGTTTGAATTCTATTAGGGATTAATTTTTTAAAAATTATTTTTAAGTCTCATAAACTACAAAGGTCATGTGAACTACTACATTAATTAAATCTAACCACAAATCTGTGAAAATACCAATATTTTTATAAAATGTTAACACTTTTTCTTGATAAATAGGTGATGGTAAAATGTCATTGAAGTTTTCATTTCCTAGGTACTCTTGTTTCTTTTGATTGTGGAAAACACATTCCAAAAGGACATGATTTATTGATAATACAGTACTGCAGATTCTACACATAAGTAATGGACCATTTTCAAATAGAAATTTATGAGAGAACTGTTAGCGATTTGTTCTAATTCTTGACAGAGCAACTTGTTCTTGATTTTATATAAAGATGTTTAGACATTTTTAAAGAACTTTTATTCACCAACAGATAGCAGTTTAGAAGAGAGAGGGGCAAAAATAGCCTCGACTTAGGAGATAAGATAACTAGCTAGTACGAGAAAGTCTATGCCATTCTGAGGCAGCATCAGCCTCAGTGCTAGCTCTAGGCAATTGCCCGGGCCTCCCTCAAGTCAAGCGGCCCAATCAAGGAACTGATGGAAAAAAATAGTAAAAATTTGAAAAGGAAATTAGAACTCAAGAAAATAATTGTTGTAATTTTATAAGTCGTGGTACAGTAGTTTGATATTTCATAACATTTTTAATTAATTTTTACCTTAAATAGTTAATTATAGTAATTAATTGTAAGGTAGGACTCTATGATATGAATCAAATGATGCTAACATTGAAATTCTACTGATATAATATTTATTATTTCATATATTTAACTTTTAAATTTTATTTAACACTAACTAAACACAACATCTTTTTAGCGTTTTAAGTTCACAGTGGAAATTGTATTATTGGATTAATATATACTTTTACTTCAATTATTATTTAAAATATATTTCCAAAAATTTTTTCTAGCATAAACTTTGTAATTTTTGTTATTTGCTGAAATAAAATAACTCTTAAAGTTTCTTGATACAACTTTCACATTTTGAATGTGTGTATGTGTGTGTGTGTGTGTGGGGGGGGGCGTTGCGTTTCAGTATTGTCCCTGGCCCAAAATTGTCTAGCTCCGGCGCCGACTAGAGTCATTCTGGATCACGAACGGAGCGAAGTGGCCACCTAGACGGCGCCAGTGATGGAGCCGGGCGGAGAGGTGGAGGGGCGGGGATCATAGCAACGCCTCCAAACAACGCCTGCCTATCGATTGTGCCGCTCGCCAAATTCCTCATGGATCCAGACTTTGACAGATTCGAGAAGAAAGTGGACGAAATAGGTATTTTTCACTGCTGTAACACATAGTTGTCGTGGGTGGAAGGCAATGTCTGAGCGGTGTTTGTGCGCGCAGAGAGGCTGGTCAAGGGGCTGTGCTCCAAAGACCAAGACGAAGCTGCCCGCGCCGAGCGGGACGCCGACTCGTACCTCGAGGGCTCGGACACCGACGAAGAGGCCGACGAAGACACCGACGAGGAGGCCCACGTAAAAGTGAAGAAGAAGTTCGACAAAACTGTCATCAACAAGCAGCCCGACAGTTATGACGACACTAAGCAAACTCAATCTCCAGGTATTCCCCCTTAAAAATAATCTGTATTGCAGCCCTCGCTGCTCCGGCAAAACGAACGAAATATAGTGTTTTCACAATCAGAAGGAGGTACTCGTGTCATCTCAAGGCAATTTGATTTGATTCACTTCATTTATTTATCTTCAAGAAATATGTTCTTTTTTCGGCGTCATCCTACATCTACAGTATTGCCCATGGATACTTTTTTTGCCGATCTTGAAAAAATGTCATGAACAACGAAGCCTTGAGGTGCAAAGCGTGTGTTGCAGACGCGTTCATGGCGCTCGTGGTTGGTTGGTTAGTGATTCCTGGCGCGACAACAGCTTAGGTCATTAGTCCCGTAAGTGTAGTGCATGCTTTTCTTGTGATATGGCGGTGATCTTCCCCCGCTTGATGACGAGATCCGGCGCCGACATACCGTCGGCTAGCGGTGTTTCCCCCTAACCAGAACTCACCCACCAACGGGGCAACGCCCCAGCCGGGACAAGCTCTAAGCACCCCACCGGTCTCCCGGAATGGACCGGTCTCCCAACGTGGAGGGGTTGTGTAGGTGCAGGCGCGTGTTGCAGACGCGTTCATGGGCACGTGAAGCTATTGTGTAGGTGCAGACGCGTTCATGGGCACGTGGAGGGGGTGTGTAGGTGCAGGCGCGTGTTGCAGACGCGTTGATGGCGCACGTGGAGGGGTTGTGCAGGTGCAGGCGCGTGTTGCAGACGCGTTGATGGCGCACGTGGAGGGGTTGTGCAGGTGCAGGCGCGTGTTGCAGACGCGTTCATGGGTACGTGGAGGGGTTGTGCAGGTTCAGGCTCGTGTTGCAGACGCGTTCATGGCGCACGTGGAGCGCGACGCGCGCGCGCGGGCGGCGCAGCGGCGGCAGCGCGAGGCGGCGGCGGGCGAGGAGCGCGGCGCTGGCGACGCCGCCTTCGCCCAGGGCGACTTCGCCGACGCGCTGCTGCACTACACGCGCGCGCTCGACCTGGTGAAGGACTGCGCCGCGCTGTACGTGAGCCGCGCCGTCACGCACCTGCGCCTGGGGCTGCCGCGCCGCATGCTGGCCGACTGCGAGTGGGCGCTCAAGGTCAACGAGGGCTGCCTTCGCGCTTGGCTGCTTAAGGCGCGCGCGCACTTCGAGCTGGACGACGAACAGCATGCGGACGAGTGCCTCCAGGAGGCGCTCAGGAGGAGCCCCCACCGCAAGAAGGACATCGATGGTGAGATGAAGCGATATATGACGTGGCGCTTGGTAGACCGGGAGCCAGCAAGAAAATCCACGTATGATAAGCTCAAAGCTGAAACTTTTTGAAAAGTTAGAGGAAGAGTGTTATGAGGAAGAGTGAAACGCAAGTATGACGGCCTGTAGGTTTCGGCGTGGAGCTGCAGCATTTTTTGAATGTGTCGAAAAAAATTATGCCATTGGGGAATGAGTATAGTGAGCTTTGTCACTTTGTCACTGGTGTACCATCTGGCGTTCCGTTCGAATTCCGCCACATTGGAATGCCATACAACTCCTTCACACTTTGGCTATTAACGAACAATATGCAACAAGAATTAGCTGTGTTCTCATTCCCCAATGGCATAGTTTTTTTCGACACATTCAAAAAATGGTGCAGCACAACGCCGATACCTTCAGGCCGTCATACTTGCGTTTCACTCTTCCTCATAACACTCTTCCTCTAACTTTTCAAAAAGTTTCAGCTTTGAGCTTATCATACGTGGATTTTCTTGCTGGCTCCCGGTCTATGGGTGTATTATCTTCACCATGGAATATGGCACAGATTTGTGAGTCTTTGTCGATCATGTCGCCAGATGTCGCATGATGGCGACCGTATCCAGCACCGCAGCGCATTATGCGTCATCTAGCGACATTGCCGACAAAGACGCGAAAAGCCGTACTATATTCCAACGTGAAGATAATACCCCCAGGCGCCACGAAACGAAAACCCAAGTAAAGATAAAGACCAGGTGAACAGCTTGACGTTTGAAGCATTTAATAATACAATTTTTACGTAAAATGTACTTTATATCAGGCAGTACAAACGCGACTTGGCATACAGGTGGTTCGAGAAGGCAAGTTCCCTCACACTACATATGTTGTCATTTGAGTTTTTAAATTCTAATTCATAATAGCAGGTTCAGGATGAAAGACAATACACAGGGGTACCAAAGTATAACTGACACCCTCTCTCAACCAAGAAAGAAATTTGTCACTTACAAGGAGTGAATGAACTTGGGAGTTCAGAATAGAAATTTCTGCGCGTTGATTCTGCGAACTGTTGACGTACAAACGTTAAGGCATTTGCGACCCACTTCTATTATTATTAACGACGTAATTTGAGTAAAGATTATGTCGTTTTATTAATGGTTTAAGGCGTATTCACGAGAACATACTAAGGAAAATTGCATGGTTACATTAAATTATACTTAGTGCCTATCTCTGTTATTGAATATGTCTCCATCTGGGTGAGTGACGACGTCTCTACCTAGTAACAGCAGAAGTTGCAACTCAGGTGACTTCGCCCTAGCCTGGATTTTCAGTGAAGCAGAAAAAGTAATCCTCTATTTTGGCTGCCTTTGGGAGACCTACCGAAGCCGTTTAAAGCAGACAACGGGCTCACGCAATAATTTCGCGCAATAATTTCAATTCACCGGGAACCTCATCTTCACTATGATGTCTATGTGGAATACTTACGCTACCGCACAGGATACAAGTGTGCCCCTTTTGAAGACAGAAAATGGTTTAATCAGCGGTCACACCGTGATTCCTTTGTCACCGTGATAGTCTTCCGGACGAGGAGGTCAGGGCTTTCTTGAAGGGAAGCTATTGGCGCGTCTGTCCTCGGGGCTCGGAGCGCGCCACCAACGTCCGAGCAGCTGCTTTTCGTGTGACGCCGCATTCCATTCGCTTTTGCGCTGTTCATTCGTCATCGATTACCAACACAGTGGTATTGCTCAATTTGTCTTTTCTAGACCTGTGCAATCGAATACATTCGACCAACTACATTGTTTAGTTGGGATGTAGTTAGATTTGGCCGTTTTGTTGTGTGAGGTCAATATCAGTCAAAAGCAAACGACATTTCGTGAGCTTAAAGTTAGTGAAACAAAGGTAAAGAGCTTTGTGAGTTCGAAGAGTGACAGTTTTTAAATGCAGATATTTTAGCGTATAAACATAAATACCAAAGCCGTTTGTCACATGTGTTCCTTTACAAAACATGTTCAGTGATATATAATTATGTGGTTCATTGTGTTTTTAAGTTAAGATGGATGCCAAAATGGATGGATAGCCTGTGCGCAAGCCAATGTACGTGAGAAATGCGTCATCGCGCTTTTCTTCTTCAGAACGACGCCGCTCATACGGTTACACTTTTTACAGATAGTATAAACGACATTAGTAATACAGGCATTTATTAAATGAAGGGCTTTAGGCAGTAACAAGATAATCCAGTGCTGACATGGCAAACCTCCCACTGTCTGTAACTATTAATATCTCGATTTTCGTGATTGTCAGCTTGTTACAATACATGTCTTTGTAACGAATCTACTGAACTCAATGTTCCAACAACAATGTATGCACAAGTGAAAGCCCGCGATCGTTTGAACGCCCATAAATTGAACTGCCGCTACTACATTGCCACTCACCGAACGACGCTGTCTTTTGGCCTCTCTTGAAATAATTTAAATAAGAACACTTTAAGTTTACACACAGGCAAATGTTACCTTCTCTGTTTCTACATATATCTTGTTCCTTAGTAAAGAACCACCGATTAATTTGCTGCAGCACCTTCCCCTAGGTTTCGCCAAACTTCCAAGATGTTGAAGTCACTATTAATTGGGTTTTATAACCAGAATGTTACGTTAATATTTCAGGTCCACATTCAAGCTTCATTCTCTAGCGAACTCGATCCAGTCTCTCTCGACAAACTTGCGTCCCTGGTAACCGACGCTACATACTTCATTGGTTCTTTTCCACGAGACCATACAACTAGTAAAAATTTATATTTTCATTCGTAACAGTCTTGTTCATATTTTTGAAGGTGGTAATAAGATGAGATACACTTATAAAATCATGATATTAACCCAACAAAAGGCTGGAAACTCCATTCGGCTGATTTTGCTACTGCTCCAATCCCTTCAGATGATGTTAAATGCTGTTCTAGTAAGAGCCTCTTACTGTCACAAATGAAATAAGTTCAAAAACATTGAGTCGAGCTAGAATTGGCAACTCTAAGACTCATGACTCATCCATTTAGCCTATGCCACTGGATAATATATCATGTTTGTGTTACACGCTGCTTACCAAACAACCCTCTCCTGGGCCAATTTGAAATACAACAATTTCCAACAACTCAGTTTCTCACTTGTCAACGTTTTTAATTAGGAGGATATAATAATTTAATACTGAAAATTCAATATCTGATAAAAATATACAACTTTTATCAAAGAAAACTCAGATTAAAAATAAATATTTATTCATAACAACAGCAGTATACAATATATTAAATATATTAAGTGTAAATGTTGTATGAAGTACATAATATTAGTTAATACTGAAGAAAGATTGGACAAATTTGCAAATTTGCAAATTTACAAATTTTGAAATGACAATATTTGCCAAGATGAAATAATCCTACTATCATGTAAATTTCCAAGATTCATCTGGGAATATCATCACAGAGAATAAGAATAAAAAAATTGCTAAATCTTATCAAGAATAACAGTTAGGATAACAATTCAATACAATGTCTATTTTTGTCAAATTACTTTTGTATTGAATTTATACAAATCAGTGATTTTTTCAATATAACAAATTTTATAATCATAAAGGAATAAATTACAGACATTTAATTATAAGATATTAATTGAATTGCATTGATGTTTATTTCCAATGAAAACTGTTAAATTATAATTGTTAAAACAAATTTGCAAGATAGTAATAAAGATTTTACAATATGTCTGATTATTGAAGGAAATTCTGAGTTTTCATATTCAATTAATAACTGATCTTTGATCAAATTTGTTTAATGACAATTGAAGAACTATAATTCTCATTCTTTGAGCATACCTTCACCTTCAAACTAACTACATCTGGTTAATATCATTTATCAGCCGACACTCACTACAAGGCATTCAAATTGCATTCCTTATGAAAAGGTAGACTTATAATTAATTGCACAAATTACATTCAAAATGGCCCATTCTTATGTCCATATAAATCTGAACATCTGAAGAGATGACTACAATTCTTAAAACACAGGAACTGGAACAAAGATACTTATTACCTCAGTTTACAAATTTACAAAATTCTGATGACTTAACAACCTTTTCCAATACATGTTTTAATATCACAAGATTGTTGTAGAATTACTATACTGGCATGTCATTAAATTGCATCTGTAACACAGGGTTTGAAATTTGGCTTAAAAGCAGAATCTTTTTCCTTTCAGCTTATGCTGCTCAGTGGAGGTGGAGCAAGGTGGAGAGCGGAAAAGTATCTTCGTGAAAATATCTCTTATTCCATGCACGCTCCCTTTTTATTAGCATTATTTGCTTACAATATTGAAAAATTTACTGAGGTATGAAATACAGTTAATTCAATAAATTAAAAAAAAACATTTCTTTAAAATATGTCTTTACTTAATATGACTTCTAGAAACTGATGAATGTCAGATGGCACAAATGTGTCAGGAGAACTTTTTCAAAAAAATAATAAATTCAGAAATATTCCTAATAGAAAAAACATTTTTGGCAGAATAATAATTAAAAATTTTGAGGAATATTCATACATCATAAAAAATAGGATTGCTAATGTTTCATTATGATTTATATTTTACTAATGACATAATTTGATACAGACTGTAATAAGGCATATCACCAGAAGGAGACCAAATATTGATTGTCCATGAATTGCGATTTTTTAAAATGTAAGTTTAATATGTAGCATTAAGGTATAATACAGTACCTAATATAAAATTATTTGTTTATTAATAAATAATATCATTATTCTTGCATAAACTTAATGCATAAAAAAGTTTAATGCATTTAGTATTTTTCTAAAGGCCAGTCTATACAACATTACACTGGTGAGTGTCTACAGAGAGTCATGCCACTGGTAATGTACAGACATTCCCAAAAATATAAATCTTTCAAAAATATTTATATTTTGTGAATTGATTTATAATACTATCCACAATTTACATTTTTTTAGATTTGAATACTTGAAATGTTGGCACAGAGTTTAATTTCACACTACTTTCATTACGGAATATACTAATATCAGTAGAAAGATTTAAATCAATAAATCTGATCAAGGATTTCTTTTCAACCACTTTAAAATTTCAAATGTACAATTTGAAAATAACAAAAATAAATGACATAATTATTTTCGTAAATAATTCAATAAAAAAACGTTTCTTTGAATTTAAAATGCTATGCTTCCCTCTGCTTGTCTCCATAAATATTCTCTGAAGCGTCAAAAGTCAACTGAGCTATGGTGAATTTTGTTTTTGAAAAGTAATCTGAGTTCATAGATTTTCTTGACACAAGAGAGAGATTTTTGTACATCGTGAAGCACGTACACGATACGAACTCGCTCGAGATCAAGCACGAAATTTAACATAACGAAAAGTATCAACGGAAAAAGCTACTCTACCGGCGAGTGTATTCAAATGACTTGTAAGGTGCAAGACAGCGGGTGCTGATAAATATATATTCCCATTACGCAGTGTCGTGCTGACAGAGACGAACTCTGTGCTCTAGTCGCACAAAATGCAAATCGAGAGGAGGTGGCATGATAGGCAACACTCGCGATGCAGCCCGAAGGTTCTTCCATTTATCGTCGTTTTCAAATGGAAACGTTTCATAAAATTCTTCTAAGACTTTAAACGACACAGGTCTCGTAGTTGTATCTAGCATTCATCATATCATTTCACAATACAATGTGCAACATCTCACTCATTTGAAATATACTTACTATACCGTCGTAGTCAATTTATGAAAAGATATTCCGTACATTCAATTATTTGCACGTGAAGCATTGATTAGGAACGAGAGAGCTCCGCTACTTCATGTTCTTGGTGATCCAGTCCAGGAAGTAGGTGACTCGCGTGTAGACGCCAGGCACCCCCGGCTCGGCGCAGCGGTACCCGTATGACACCACCCCGATCTGGTAGTAGGTGGTCCCGCTGGGCGCCATCAGCGGCCCCCCGGAGTCGCCCTGCCAACACAATGTGTTCACATGTCATCTTTCAAAAGTGTGTAATTGAGGCGTTGGAGGAAAAGCTGGGACATTGAAATTTACATTTTGCAAAAAGATAACTAACCTACTATCACATTATCACTACATTTCTGGCCCATTTTGTATATAATCTGGAATATAGACATAGCAACTCTATCTTCTTCACAAAGGACAATAATTTCGATTAATTCCAAAATGAGAGATACTATTATTTATACCCAAACGCCTCATTTATATGTTTTTGTAAACTTCAAAATTCATTCAGGGAATGTACATGTTTAGTTGTATTAATATACAATTATAATAAAAGACGTTTAGAATGCATTACCAATTCTCATGTAATAGTTACTTTTCATTTTCATAAATAAAAGGACACTATAGGTTCTGCAACAGCACATACTTTTTTGAATTATTTGTATCAGCTACGCAATATTATAATATTACACGATCCTGCAAAACTGTTTCAACCTGCAAAAGGTTTCTCTCTGCGCTGAGATTTGCATTTATATCCTTCCAGCAAATATGACCAAGTTACTCCTACACCTCCTCCAGTTAACCTCCCCGACGTATAACAAATTTTTTAATGTCGTTTTTTGTGGAGTTTTTTTATATACATTATTTCAAGATCCAGTTTTAAAGAAATACTTTCATTAATAAAAAAATCTATCGTCAATATTGTAGTTTTGCTTAACTTTTTGTTTACAGTTTTCAAAAATTTTGAAAGTTCGTAGAAAATCAGGCATCTGAGATTTTTTAAGCGTCATTTGCTCTATCCGAGGACAAATTCGAGCCGTTTTTGAGGACAAGGTTTATAAATTTCATTAACTTGCATTGGAAAAATTACGCGAAAACTACCTGTTCTTTCAAAAAATTTACATGACCTTCCTTAAAGATTTTCATTTTTAAAACAGATTCAATTAAGTAAATCTCTATCATCAATATTGTGCTTCTGTATTGTTAATATTTTGCCATTTTCATTGAAAAATGGAATAAGCACCTTTTTACCATGCTTTGAGACACAGGAAAAAAAATAGAGAAAAAATTTGAAGCCATTCTTCAGAAAACTTTGATTCTGGGGTACTTTACATGAAGCCTAAATACTTTCAAAGCATCCGTTTCAAATCTGCAGGGCTTTGAGCTCTTCCAGATCGATCGACGAAAATCAATGTGGGAGAAAATCATGTGAGTGGTTTTGGCGCTAGCTTTGATCCTCCCCTCACTCACATCCAAACCCACCATCGATAATACGTCCACGCCACGCTATACATTCCCAAACCATCTCACTCACTTCCCCTAAATCACCCCACCCCAACCCACCCCACTCCACCCCACATGCATCTTTTCCTGCCAATGCTCCTCAACATCCAACAACACTACAAATCGGACACAATATCCAGAAATATTCAAAAACATATCCAACATCCAGACCTTATCAAACCTCACAACATAGAGCCGTAAATCACCTTAACTACCGAATCCTGGCTGCCCACAAAGAAAAGACCCCTGTAAGAGGAATTACGGCTCCTGAAAGACCAAACAACTTGCCACCGACATACACACAGCTACAAAAGCGCTTCACTACGCCCGGCATACAACCACCACAAAACATTCCATCTGATTGGCTCAATAATGCGGATGAGGTTAGCACCAGTCAGACTGATGAATCCGAAAAAAGATGACTGCCCAGACAAGATAATGGGAGAAATTATTAAAAATCTGCCAGCAAAAACCATAAAACTCGTAGCTCTAGTTTTTGTAGCTTGCATACTTCCGAACAATATGGTTAACAACAATCATGACACTTATTCACAAACCAAAGAACACGTTGACCTAAAACTAGTACCCAATATCTCTTCTTCCCATTTATGGAAAAACGTTAGGCCGCATTATACTCAATAGAATAAAAATTGACTTTAAAGAAAAAGCTATTATCAAAGAAGAACAATTTGATCCAAAAAATTGCTCCTTCCTCATACAAACTTGCACTCTCAGCTACCTCCAATGCCAATTTTGCTCTTCCCTCCCCACCACCTACAACTTTTCTTTCGCTTTTTATACTGCCCACTAGCCTCTTCTATTCCACAAAAGTTCAGAATATGTTCTCACATTCATAAAAAAATTATTACAAAGCTACCTATCCCATTGAAAATTCTCCGCCCGTTGCAAACAAATCACCGGGATAGGTGGCTCAGGGCATAAAATGATGTCACTGCAACGCCTCTGACCAGGAGGTCCTAGGTTCGAGTCCTGACAGCGGCAGGATTTTCGACACTAGCTTTTCAGCTAGGTCGAATTCAGTCGCTGTCTGGAGGAGAATTCTAGCGACCGGCTGCTCTGATCGGTAGTTTTCAGTAGTTTCTCCGATCAACACCAGGCGAATGCCGGAGCAGTGATCTAAGAACGGCCCGCGCGCGATCTTTCCTTCCTCTTCCTTATCCTATCATCTCCCCTTACACACACTTACACTTATATGTCCTACGCTACGACACGTGCCGGGAGACCGGTCGGAATCTTAGAGCTTGTTCCGGCTGGGACATACTGGTTGGGAAAAATCCCGCTAGCTGACGGAATGTTCGGTGCCGGATCTCATCATCCAGCGGGGGAAGAGCACTGCAACTACCCGAGGAAGACTCATGCATTACACTTACGGGGCTAATGACTAGCAGTTGATGCGCCTGGAATCACCAATCAATCAATCAATCAATTGCAAACAATTCTCCTCCACCCGCCCAGCCCTCTCCGGCGTCTCCCTAGGCGCAGTTCTCTCTCCCTTCCTCTCTCCTTATCCATAATGGACGTCCCCCACAACCACTGGAGCAATAGCATTCACATAAGTAGAAGCTATTGCATACGCAGCGAACTACAAAATAATAGCTATACAACAAAAAGCCGTAAACGCCCTTATCGAATGGAGCGAACAAAATGGCTGAACATTGAACCGAAGAAAGTGTCGGAGCAATAATGTTCTCCCAGAAAACCCAAAATGCGCCAAAGAAGTCAGTCGCATCCGCACCAAATCGCACATTCTGCCGACGCAAATTGACGGAAAATATTTTGCCGCACTTTGACCAACGATTCATGCGGGAAACCTCAAAGAAGCAAGAAAGAAACTCACTTCAAGATTTGCAGTTCTGCAACCTCTGTTCCCCTCAAAAATATTAGAGTAAATTTAAGCTTCGATTCTTCCTCGCACGCGCCAAAAATGCTGGTCTTAATGTCTGTGAGATTAGGTTAACAGCCGCTAGAACAACATTAGAAATTCTAACTCGAGCTTAACACTATTTTATAAGGGTAATTTAGAAATCACCTTCTGAAGAAAACATGGATAACGAACTAAAGAGGAGAAACACGGATTCCATGCTACTTAACAACGGAGAGGATACACAATATATTTCACAACACAAACCAACACTGTTTACACAATATAGACTATTCGGCCCTGCAAATATGGCTTGAAACCCTAAGAGCAGCAACAAGAAAGGAATAAGACAGAGCAACAAAGAGAACATTCAAGATTACACGTCTACCAAAACTATGCCAATAAAACCATGGAACACAAACCAATCTATCACCCACCAAACTCATTCACAATACAAATTATCACGTTAGCTACCGCAAGCACCCACCTCCCCCTCCTCCACACCCAGATCCCCCAATGCACTTCCGCCTTCCAGTTTGGCCCCGGTTCGTAAGCAGGAGGGTATTTTGGCACTGCAAGCACCTCAGCGGCGACAACATCTTTTAACCAGCAGGAAAGAAACTACAAGCGAGCGAGTTCCACTAGAGACAGTACACCGCTAATAATGAGAATAGCACTGCTCAGGAACACAATCTGATGTAGGTGACTGAAAATCCCGCCGGTGATGCCGAAAAGCTGACGTCAAAGTCCTCTCTGACTGAAGACCTGTTCCCAGGTGGCCGGCTTGAACGAAAACAAAAATTGAGTTTCGACGGTGATGCCGAAAGGCTAACGACAAGACGTTCTTTGGCCGCGGATCCGTTCGCACTCACAAAACAAAATTGCGTTTGTGGGTCATGCCGAAAGGCTACCGACATCAAGGTGACTCGCTACGATAAAATCTTCACTCCGGAGTTGGAAGTAACAATTAGGTTTACGGTTCAGTGCTCTTTTCCCAAGGGCGTGTGCTGCTGGTAATTGTGCGATCTGGGAAACAGTTAACGTGGCACAGCAGCCGAGGTTAATGAGGGATGGCAACAAAATATACATCTAAGTCGGTAAATGAATGTTCACGGACTTTCGGACGTAAATTATGAACTTTGAGGATGAATGAGAGCCAAAGAGTGGTTGAGACAATATAAAGAGCTTGAGAGTGAACATCTTGAACGAAACATAGTATAAAAACATCCTAGATTGGTAGCCTACGACACGGTTAATATTCTCGGCGACATGCGGTTCTGCATTACAACTTCATCGTTTTTCTCGCAACAGCTGATGTTGACCTTCCTTTCCTTGAGAGAATGGACTTTTCAGTGGCAGCTCTCGCTCCAGGTCCCATTTCCCTTCCGAGGTCAGCGAGACTGACACATTATCACCGTCGGGATTTGAGAGACTGACGCCAATTTGATCAATCGTAGCAACGCAAAGCGGTAGTTGATGCTTTGAACGTTGATACGGACAGAATTAATTGAGCTGAGACAAGTTTTTGGAATAGTAGATTGAAAATGGCGCGACTGTATCCACACTTTCTTGTTCTACCAAGGAGATTGCTCCCCAGAGTGGGCTCCTAAGCTCTGAGGTCTTTATCCGCTCCCCCCATCCAATATAAGAACACCTTCAGCTTGGCATCCGGATCCCACTGGAACGCAGTTGCCCTCTCGGGAACCTTCCCATTTGAGCCCGGTGGGGGGGGGGCGCCCAGCCAACTCAGAGCTTGTATCTTTCGAGGCTAGCGCCGAATTAAGCGCCCGACGAGGCTCTCCTCTGTGCCCGAGAGCCTTTGCTGCAGCGACGAAACCCAATGCCCGAGTGGGGACCACCCGGGCTGAGGACGAGATGAAGACAATGCCAGCAAATCGACGATTGGAGCTGCCCAGCAAGAAACAAGCTGTGGTTTTGACTCGCGTATGATGGAAATGACCAAAATGACACAGGAATGGCTATTGAAATTGAATTTATGACAACAAATGTTTTCATTGATGAAAACAATATTAAGCATTATATCATAAAAAAAGAAATTGTTTCGTTGGTTCAAAACAAATATATGAGTATTTTTTTAAAAATGAAAGTTTTTCGTATTATTTTTTATGGAAATGTACATCTAAATAAATCATATGCAATATTCTACACAGTACATGTGTGTTTACTTCTCTTCAAGCACAAAAAATGGTTTCACCTAAAAATGGGTCAAAATTATGTATAATAGTTATATATAATATTTTTGTTTATAACTAATGTTATGGCCACAGTTATATAATGGCCACAGTTAACTAATGTTATGGCCACTAAATATTCTTTAGTTTAGAACATGTTCACTGTGAATTTATGTGCTATATAAACATAAAATTAAAGATAGTAGTGTAATTCTTTTGTATGACTCACCTTTTACTTTAGTTGTAAGTATTAGAAAGATAAGTATTAAATCTTGTAAATTAGCTAGTAGTAAGATACAAGAGTGAGAGGTTGTATGCTCAAACGTGAATGCCCAAACGTTATGTATTACACATAAAAATGTACAAACCCCCGAAAGGCAAAACTGCCGAACAGGAAGAAAATAAATTAAAAAAAAACAAAACCTTTTACTACTGAGCCTCAACATGAACAATTAAGTTCTTCATTAAATTTTCTCGAAACGTTTATGTTGCATCAACATTTTCTTAGCATATATTTCTGGCGACACTTTCTATGTAGAAAACTAAATGTAGAGTTTCCTTCCCTACGCAAAACCGTGATTGAATAACGGAGAGAATTGCCCCACTTGTCAGAGCTTGCCGCAGGGGTTAATTCGGCCATTCAATAGTGTAATTCGGCTGAGGCAATACTTCTATTTAAAAATTATTCATTTTATCTGGCCATTAAGCGTAACAGCTAATAAAATTTGTTGGAATTCTAATATGATTTTCTGTAATTATCGCTTGGAATGGCGTCTTACATTACACAATACTTATAGAGCGCAGTTGACACTTTGCTACAAGTGTCCAAGTTGCTGAAGAGGCTACCTAACCGATACAAATAATACGAGAAGGTTTGTGCGGTTGTAGCTCCTTTACTTTCAATTTGAGTGACTTATAAACTAGGTATGTCCATTTTCTTTCTCGTGATTAATATTTTGCAGGCTTACTTGACTACGAAACGATAATAGTTATTTACAATATGTGTCGTAAGGCATCTGATTACAATACGAAATTTGAAAATTGCCAAACGAGGTCGATAGACCGAGTTTTGTAACCAATTGAGTATTATAATCAGATGTTACGACACGAATATTGTACAACGTTTTATTCACTTTGTAAAAAAATGTTAGATTTAATGTGAAATTTCGTCTCACGCCTTCATTTACTATTCACTTTTTTCTTCTACAAGTGGCGACACTGATCTCAACAAGAAGAACAATTGAAACAGACTTGGTGTGTACTTTTCGACATGAGTAAATATAGTCGGATTCGGAAATTGAAATAGCAAATGCTACTATCGAAACATTGTTACCCAACAAATAAAAAATAAAAAAAAGGATCCTGAGTATTTAATTTTTAAAGATTGGCGCGAAAAAAAGTTCATTCCATAACGGAAAAAGTTTTGATTGTTTACTTTCTGGCAAGTCAGAGAAGGAGAAACCAAGTAGTCTTTGGATACATTACTCTATGTTAAAGAGTAAAATATCACGTAACGACAATATTTATATCAGTAAGTTTACTGTATGTGCAGTAAGCTAATAGTTGAGCTTTTAGTGCGCTACGCAAGCGCAGAAGGGCCGCTTTTACTAGCGGCTGTCTCAGAAACATTTGTTTTCTGCCCTTAAAACGTCTGCTTTCTAGACACTGCATTTACCTGGCATGCGTCTTTTCCTCCATTTTCATATCCAGCACATAGGACTCTCTCATCAATAACGGCTGTTTTAAATCTCTCGAAAGCTGTCTTGCATTTTTCCTGGCTCACAACGGGAATCTGAAGTTCCAGCAGCTCAGAACTTGATGGCCCACCTGAAGGATAAAAAAAAAAAAAATTTATGTTATTCATATTTTTTAATAAAGATGGAATCAATATTTTTACCTCTTATACCGCAACGGGTAGATAAATAAGGTAAATGCGTTTTTGGATAAATGCTAATACAATCTAAGATTTCTTTCAATCTAATCTAAGATTCACAACATAAGTTCATTAATTTATACTATAATACTTGTGTATATTATTTAATTATAATACTTTTTATTTGTAATGTGACAAGGACCTTTTCACCATCCCTAGGGAATCAATTGAGATCAAAACAAAATAAAAGGAAGGTATCTGATATCCAATTCTAGTGCTAAAAGTTTATAATTAATAATTTATCATATTGTTACAATATATAATTGCAAAATTAATACTCAGTTATTGAAGTGTCAAATACACGAAATCCTGGGCTATCAGGAGATTAATTAGAAAATTCTAAAAATAACAGCAATAAGTGAAGACTCGCTTTTGTAGCACCAATACACATTCAGGTCTGTCCAGTCAAATGGTAGAAAATAAAAGAACGTTCAGGTGTAGATTTGATATTTGTAGTTCCTGGGCCACTGAACACGAATATCAGCTTTGCTAACAGGGATTTTGCCTGGAAACGCATTTTTAAGCAACAAATATGTTTTTTAATTTTTGAAAATAACTAAAACATACATTTTTAATAAATAATGATGTTTTTTGAAATTAAATAAGATGAAATTACCTTTATTTAATGTCATTAAGCATTGTTTTCTTCCATTAACGTTTTAATTCCGAGAGCACCTCGAAATTTAGTGATATAAAGGCAATTAACGAAAAAAACCAAAAATTATTCCAATTTATTTCAATATAACGTAAAATCCATCCGTTTTGCTAAATTTGAATCTCATATAAAATGCAAGGGGATAAAATTACCCACATTTTATGTATCGGAATTTTTTTCTTTGATGAATGGAACCGCTTCCTGTGTGCAGAATTTGTCTAGATACTACCGTGAAACTTATTTATTAATTTAATGTCAAGAAACAGTTAAAAACTTTGTGTGACGTACTGCTATGGGTAGAAATGTATTGTATTTACTTACCTTCCCTCACCTACTATCTCCTATAAGTAAAATACATCCAATAAAGTTGTGTGCAAATAAATACAGCGCCTTGTGAATCATTTTACATTTTCATTGGAGAAATAAAAGTAGGCGAAAGTGTAATGTGAAAAAGTGAATTAATAGTTTGGAAGCGATGGGCTGCACCACCACCCACGCGCTCTTGTTCGACGGCCCTGGTCTCTCAGACATGTGCAACACTCAAATGGTATCAGCGGGCCTTTTGTTACTATTATTACACTCCTGTATATGACAGTGTATTTAATAAATGGCGTTATCTAATATCTTGTAAAATTTCCAGTTCGTCTTCTGCGTTCGTCAAGTTCAATGGCTTCATCTTCTGTTCCAGCTCCTAACTGTTTTCAGGTCGTTTTTAGAAATGATTTTCATATTATGGCAACTCTTTTTGCAGTTAAGACGAAAGGTAAAGCATTATACCCTGCCTCCTTCCTGTCACTTTATTTTCTAGTTTGTATCCCTGAGCTGATGAGATGAAATGAAGTCGAAACAGTGTAAGCAAAAGACGGCATATGTGTGAAGCCGAGCAATATGTTAACATTTTCAATGATAACATATTGTTTGGGAGTTGTTCAGATTAGCACCACGGCTAACGTGTGAGTTGTTGTGTTGTTGACGTTATTATATGAATCCTCAATTTCTTCTTCAGATGGCCTATAGCAAATTCAAGGACAGTAATGGAAGTAACTTTGGATTAAACATTGTACTTCACCAAGCATTTGCCTTTTGCTTCTTGCTTTCGTTCATGGCTTTTGGCTGCAACAGTTAGGAAGCACAGACTTCTATTTCAATCCGTTCCCAGGCTTCTTCGCCTGCTGAAGAGAACTGAATAGTTCGAAAAGGAGTTAGCAAAACTGGGTCTTTCATCTTATCCTGTTTTGCAGTGACCGCCGACTTTGGATGGAAACCTTGGATTCCCCTACGAAAATTCAAAAGATTCTGAGTGGGGGTTTGTGATCCCTCTGGTCAAGGGTGTTTTGAGAAGTAAACCTTGTGGCAAAACACTGACAAACAATATTCTTTGGCTTTACGTCAATGTCATCTTTTGCTTACATTGTTTCGACTTCAATTCGTGTCATCAGCTTGGGAGTTGCTGAGATCAGCAACATGGCCAACCGCAAACCCAAGGACAGCAGTGGAGATTATTATTATTATTATTATTATTATTATTATTATTATTATTATTATTATTATTATTATTATTATTACTATTACACACTGCAAACTACACCTGTGCGGCTAAGCGGTTGGTCGGAGAAAAAAGTAAAAAATAAAATGTAGATACATTTTTACCATTCGTTTCAGTCAACATTTACGAAAAATGGACGTTTTTGAGTTTTTTGTGATAAAGTATGATAACAGCCGTTTTTGTTTTTTTGCTAACATCACCAAATTTTCTGAAGCTCAGGTGGCTAAAATATTGATTAGTGAAAAAGATTAGAACGTTAAATGTTAGTAAATTTATCTTTTTCATTTTATATAGTGCCATTTCTTACAAAAAAATTAAACACTTTTAACTTATCTAAAAAAAACTGAAAAAAGTTGTATCTCTTACACATTTTTTGGTTAAAAAGGTGTTTCCAGACGTAATTCTTGTTGGCAAACCTGATATTCGTGTTCATGACCCCTAAACACATAGAAAACCAATGTAAAATCTACACCAAAACATTATTCTCCTTGTCCTTTTTAAGCCCGTTTGACTGGTGTATAAGATTCACGAAATACACTTTTACACTATGAAAGGCTTTGCTTGCAGCTAGAACCGGAGATTTCTGTCATCTGTTTCTGTTGTTCTTTTTAGTTTAACTGTCACAAAACATTATTCGGTCCTACATCATCCACATCGTATTCAGTCCTACATCATCCACGTTGTATTGAGTCCTACATCATCCACATCGTATTCAGTCCTATATCATCCACATTGTATTCAGTCCTACATCATCCACATCCTATTCAATCATTCACTTCATATTCAGTCCTACATCATTCACGTTGTATTCAGTCCTAAATCATCCACATCCTATTCAATCCTACATCATCCACTTCATATTCAGTCCTACATCATTCACGTTGTATTCAGTTCTACATCATCCACGTCGTATTCAGTCCTACATCATCCACGTCGTATTCAGGCCTGGATCATCCACGTCTCCGAGGCCGCGTCTCATACCGTCTAAGGCCAACCAACAGCCTCAAGGGGAGCCGGAGGGGTAGCTTTAAGGAATATTTTCTTTATGAGTTTTGCAGCTAATAAGTTGCAACTTGGCAACACCATAAATGTGTTCTTCACAACCAGAACTGTTTTCATTCTTATTAAACAATTATTATTCGGTTTAAGGATTAACAAACATTGTTTTTTACTCTTTTCTTGTCATACTGGTTTTCGTACATACATGTATGAAAGATAATGATTTAGCATAAAGATAACGATATAAATAATGGCCCTTGAAAGCTTATTTATATTTTTCTTAGTTTTTGTGAAAACGTTGCATACATACCATCACTGGCAATTGTAATGACTTTGAAGTAGAAAATTGTGTAGAATTCTTTCACGTAAAATATATATGTATATATATAAAAAGAAATTCGATTACTGAACTTCCGTCTCTCTGTGCTGCCCCCCAGCGTTTAATTTTCACCAAAACAACTCCTTTGTTTTGTTTTGAAAAATAAATATAGTATACATGACTTTATAAAGTAAAAAATCTAAAACATGAAATTTGTAATGCTGAACGTTTCTGACCAGCTTAGATTGCTAAGGGCATCAACTAATATCGCTGCAGTGCCTCTGAACGGGAGGCCATAGGGTTACATTCCCGATAGTGGCAGGATTTGTGACACTAGCTAGCTAGCTAGATAGATAAATAAATAGAATTCAGCTGCTGTCTGGAGGAGAATTCTAGCGGCCGGTTGCTCTGGTTGGTAGTTTTCCGTGGTTTCTCCGATCAACACCAGGCGAATGCCGGAGCAGGACCCTAACAAACGGCCGAGGACCACGCGCGATCTTTCCTTTCTCTTCCTGGTTCTATCCTCTCCCCCTCCACACTAACACTTAACACTAACAAGCACTACACTACCACACATGCCGGGAGACCGGTCGGCTGATGGGCGTGGATGTGTAACATGGCGGCGGGCCTCGCCACCCAGCGGGGGCACACGGGGCTCAATGCCCTCAGCAGCAGGGTGAATGCGCTACTCACTGAAGTGCTTGGCGCCCCAGCCGGCGATGAAGGGCATGGAGCCCACCAGGTTGCGCTCGCGGATGGCGGCCGCCAGCGGCAGGCAGATGGGGTGGATGGCCGCTGCATTCAAACACACACATGCACACGCGCGTTAATACATATAATACGACGCCCTCCGGGAGACAGTTGCGGCCGCCATTCTGCGACCTTCGTCATTTCGCCCAGAGAATGGTGGCACTGTCTCCCGGACAGCCAAGTAGTTACTGACACCGACTACCGAAACATACGCTCTCACAGACTCGCGTGGCTGCGCTAGTGCTGCTCCCACAGACGCGGACGGACAGACAGACGTTTGGAAACTAGTGGGAGTGTGATGCAAGCGGAACGTTTTCCTCTTCTTAATGTTAATACTCAACTAGTATTCACATCTTTTTTGTTTAAGTGGCATTTAAAGATCTACAATTGAGGGTTAAATTGCATTGAGACAGAAATGTCTGCCTTTAATATTGAAGGGGTAGAACAGGTTCAAAAAAAAGTTTCCAAGTTTTAAATTTTCATAGATTTAAATAAAAATCGGAACACTAGCATATTTTTAAACGCGCTTTCTACTATTCTGGCACATAGAAAAAATTGCTGCCATTTTGCAGTAAAATTGATAATACCACAGAAACTTCAGGAAAAGTACTCTCCAAAACTTAAAATATTGTCATGATCTCCGACTGGGCAAAAGTAGATTTTTCTCCACACGTTAACTACTTGGCTGTCTGGGAAACACTGCGTCCAAGGCACAGGTGCTAACCTTTCGGTTCCCATTAGGCGACCTTCCTCAGAGCGACAAAAAAAATTTTTCGCCCTGAGGAAGGTCGCAGTATGAAAGTTCGCATATGCGCCTACGGCGCGCCATCTCCCGGAGAGCCAAGTAGTTACTGCCTGCGGACACAGAAGCCCGCTTTTCTAGGTAGTGGCGGATTCAGCAAGGGGCCATGAGATTCATGCACCCCCCCGCTTTCTTAGGTTGCCTGCCACAGCCCTCCCTCTCACCCCCTCTCTCACCCCTCCCTTTCATTTCCTCTCCCTTCCCCCTCCCTCTTTCCTCCCTTCCCCTCCTCCACCCTCCTCATCCCCACCTTTCCCCTCCCTCACCCTTCCCCTCTCCTTGTTTCTCTCTCCTTCTCTCCTTCCCCTCCCTTCCGCCCTCCCCCTTCATTCCCCGTCCCTTTCATTTCCTCCTTTCCCCCTCCCTCTTTCTTCCCTTCCCCTCCTCCACCCTCCTCTTTCCCTCCTTTTATTTTCCAAAGCTGATTCAAATATTTATTTATATCACAATTAGGTAATTATTTAAGAAATAATATTGCTTATTATCATATGTTCACAACCAAAATGAATAATGACGTTTATAATTGAAGAACGATCTCCGATGCGATGCGTGTGCGTGCGTGTGTGTGACTTACGCGTGAGTCGGACGTCGCGCTCGAGGGTGAGCAGCGCGATGTCGTTGACGAAGGAGCTGGGGTTGTAGCCCTCGTGCACGCGGCGCGCGGCGATGGCCACGTCCTCGGGGCTGGCGCCGTCCGCGTCCGACTCCAGGTCGTGCTCGCCCAGCCGCACGAAGTACCTGCGCACGCCGCAACGTCACACATCCGTCGTCGACCTACACGTCGCTTCGTGGGGGGTTTCCCCAACCAGGTATCTCTCATAAGCATGGCACCGCCGCAGCCGGGACACGATCTAAGCTCCCAAGCGGTCCTTACGTATGCGGTAGTGTGGTGCATTCAAGTGTAAGAGAGTGACGATAGGGACAAGAAAGGGTAAGGAAAAATTGCGCGCGGTCCGTGCCCGGTTGTTACGATACTGCTCCGGCATTCGTCTGGTGTTTGGGAGAAACCACGCAAAACTGCCGATCAGCGCAGCCGGCCGCTAAAAATCCGTTGTTGAGAGATACCTTGTTGGGGATATCCCCGCTAGTTGACATATAAGTCGACGCCAAGTCTCATCATTCAGCGAGGAAATATCACCACCACCGCCCGTGATGAAAATCACGCATTCCACATACTCGCCTAATGACTGTAGCAGTGGTCGTAGGATGGGGTACTCACAGGTCCTGTCGGTTGTAGACGCAGTGCGCGGCGGTGAGCACGTGGCGCTGCGAGATGAGCGACGCCCCGCACAGGAAGCGCGGGGCCTTAGAGGTAGATCGCGACGACGGCCGGTAGCCCAGCGCCACCATCCACGGCCACGCCCCTGCACAGCACACACTCTCTCTCAGGGCCACTCAGCGCACGCGCTTCACAATCTAACATAGGCTTTGGACGTGGAGCGCGACGACGGCCGATAGCCCAGCGCCATCCACGGCCACGCCCCTGCCACAGCACACCCTCTCACCCCCTCTCTCACCCCTCCCTTCCCTCCCTTTCATTTCCTCTCCCTTCCCCCTCCCTCTTTCCTCCCTTCCCCTCCTCCACCCTCCTCTTCCCCACCTTGCCCCTCCCTCACCCTTCCCCTCTCCTTGTTCCCCCTTCTCTCCTTCCCCTCCCTTCCGCCCTCCCCCTTCATTCCCCCTCCATTCCCCGTCCCTTTCATTTCCTCTCCCTTCCCCCTCCCTCTTTCCTCCCTTCCCCTCCTCCACCCTCCTCTTCCCCACCTTT
This sequence comes from Teleogryllus occipitalis, assembly GCA_011170035.1. Lineage (NCBI taxonomy): Eukaryota > Metazoa > Arthropoda > Insecta > Orthoptera > Gryllidae > Teleogryllus > Teleogryllus occipitalis. Next base: position 108,860 of record BLKR01002780.1, read on the forward strand.
CCCCTCTCCCACCCCTCACCACCCCTCTCTCGCACTCCTTCCCCGTCCCTTCCTCTCTCCCATTCCTCCACTCCCCCTCCCTCTCTCTCCCCTCCCCTCTCTGCCTCTGTGTCTCTCTGTCTCTGTCTCTCTACCTCTCTGTCTCTCTCTCCCTCTCTGTTATTGTTTAGTTGCACAAGCCAGTCGGTAGTGCCTCTGTCTACGTAACTAAACGTTCCGGGCGCGGATGAAAGCGAGATCAAATATTTATATTTGGAGAGATCGCGTGAAGTTGGTATATATTTCCGAATAAAGATGAGAAAAAATATTACAAGATTATGGCATCTGTTTTTATTTAGAAAAAATGAATTCGCTAACGCTCCGAACAATTACATGCAAGCACAACATATTTAAGAAAACGTATGGTCACCCAGTGGTCGAAATTCAACCGCGTAATTCATTAACTGTTTTAATTTTTAACGATATAGGTTGTCTTGTCAAAGAGTACGCTCAGATCATAATTTTGAATTTTGTTCTATTACGTCATCTGCGAGCATGTACAAATACGCCGTTAGTGTGTGATGTTTGCCTTAATTCTCTGCAATACCTATGAAATTTGAAAACCAATGAAAACAGGGTCTTGTGACCTCTACCGCCAACAAAGCAAAGTCATTGGGAAGTCAAAGTCAAAGTGTACCGTCTCCAGTAGCTTTGTTTGTGTGTAATGTTATGTTGCCGATCCGGGTGGCCGAGACCGTTAAGGCAGTAATGCCGTGGCGATCTCGAGCCGAAGGATCGCGGGCATGGTTGTATTTGTGCTCGTCCTTCCACCCCTCATCACCACCATATCAGTTCATTCAGTTTTCCCTGCAAAAAGGCAGGAGGCCCTTGCCCTTAATAGGATCATAGTTGGCCAATACAAATGTTCTGTTAAGTGAGAAAATAACACCACTAGGAACTTTGGTAAAAACTAGTATCGTTTTCGTACGAAAACAATTATTACAATTTTTATTAAGTAATAAAAATTGCCATGACAGTTTTCGCATGTCAAGAATATTAGTTTTTCTACATATACTTCCACTACATATCATACTATCACTACATTTCACTGAATTTGTGTACATGAAAGAAAATAACATCACTGCTATAATTGGGTTTTCGTAACGTGGCAGCTGGGGGACTTGTCTTCACGATGTAATATGGAACGTGTTTTTGCGTCTTTCTCGATCACGCCGCCAGATGTCGCATGATCGCGACCGTCTCAACCAGTGCTGCAGATGGAGCGATATCCAGCGACACTACCGAGAAAGACGCGAAAGCCGTGCCATATTCCATCGTGAAGACGAGGCCCCCGGGTGCCACGGCAATGCGCTCCGCTCGGGCGTTCCCCAAGGGCAGGGGAGTGTGCTTTCACACCTCTGTTGGCGGGGAGGCCCCCGACGACGCGCGAGTGGCTGGCGTTGCTGAAGCCGCAGTCGGGGGCGGGGCCGGCGGTGGGCTGAGGAGTGGGTGCGGGGGTGGGCTTGGGCGCGGGCGAGTCGGGGCAGCAGACGACGGGGTCGAGGTCGTCGTAGCCGCAGACGGAGCGGCGCAGGTAGTCGGCGGCGTCGGGGCGCTGGCGCTGCGTGCGCAGCAGCTCCAGCAGCGGCGCGCAGCGGCGGATGTTGGCGCACACGCCCGGCCGGCCCTCGGGCGACGCGCAGCGCTCGCCCTCCGCGCGCTGCGCCGCCGCGCCCCACGCCGCCCACAACGCCACCCACGCCACGCACGCACACGCGCTCGCCCGCCGCATCGCCTCTCTGAAACACGCACAGCACGGCTCCATTTACACAAGCTAACTATTAATGCAATACAAACATGCACACACACTCATGCTTCTGGGATGGCGCTTGGGCAGCGTACTACCTCCCCGTGCTGTGGTCCCGGCTTCCATTCCCGGTAGAGGCAAAAATAGAGTTATAACTTTCCTTTAAGATCGCCCCAGTTTCTGTAGCTGTGTGACAAAGAAAATGTCAAGCAGGCGGATCTTGCTAGTTAGGGTGAAGAGAATACGTCATGATCGCCTCATGTCGCTCTTACCCCCAAGCGTGGGGATTTAACTAGGCCCAGGCAAAGAGGACACCGAGAGCTGACCGACGAAGTCGGACTACCGACCCAAAACGCCAAATACACACCCATATTCACACACATACTTATATATACATATTCACACACAACATTTACACACAACATATAAAGAGTGATTTGAATTAAATCACACATATGAGGGCGTTGTTGATAATTATTTATTGCTTATGACGGATCAAGCGCCTCTGAACTCTACGCAACCCGCCGCACAGCGAAGCAGTCTTCACTACATCCTGCCCCTGCGATTGTGAAATATCGACCGGAATTATTACTCGAATCTCGTAAATCAAATTTCTTCAAGATAGTGTCACTACGAACGCATGCCCGAATTTGAGGTAGAACGTTTTAACAATAGGATCCTTGGCAACCATGTCCAAACCAGGTCATAGAACACACCCATACTCGCGAGAAAGTCTTACATCTATTAGAATTTTTCCACAGCGTAGCGTAAAACCTGATTAACCAGTAGTTTGTAATAAATTACAATATCGAACCATTGCTGGGCCCACTAGTAGATAGTACAAGAATTGAAGGGTTCGTGTTAAAACATAGTAACGCACATATAAACTTTTGTGAGCTATAAACAAGTGGACATTTTTGCTAGAAGGGGTTTAAATGGGATACATAAAGATAACCAGGGGGCCACTACGTTCCATAATTTGGACTATTTGCGAATCATAGCGCGTGGACAGCTCTTGCAAGAGTAACATAATTTTAATATAAAACTATAACTTTGAGGGTCAACGTCTTTTACTTTCGAGTCCTTCAATTATTAATGTCGTCCTTGCGTTGAAATGTGTCGTGTTGTGTTCTTCAATATACCAGTGGAGGTTTGTACTTACATCGCACGATTGCTCAACCCCCGTAATCGAAAAAATCTTATGTATTAGGAATATACATTCTACTTTTAATGACATTCAATATCCAAGCTACCGCAGCAATATCCATGAATAAGACATCAAAATGCGTCCAACGAGCTCTCTTCCCAGCGTCTTGGGCTCTCCCACGCAGTGCACCACGTCATGCTCTTGGTTCCATTAACGCCCAAATTAATTTTGTGCGCATAGCGCTCGCCCATTATTGTCACGTTCGTGCACGCACACGAGCCGTTGGATGCAAGTCATGTGAACACCCTATCCAGGTGTATACAATGCCTTAGCGATCACGGATACACCGTCATCTGGAATTCAAGAATGAAAAAAAAAAACTTGCTTATATGTTTCATTTAGGATGTCTACATCTGTTGAAGAAATAAAATACACAATGTATTGCAAAAGAAGCAAATTTGAGTTGACCAGAAATTAGCGTATGATATATCATACGACTGACTGTAATGGGTTAAGCTCTTTTACTCCATTTACCATTGGGCCCTACGCGTCAACGTAGGGCCCTGGTTGTTTTCGCACCGCAACGAGCCCCCGGCTTTCAGCGCATAAGGGCGGAGGGTCCGGTCGCAGAAGGCGGCGCGGCGTCCCAGGGAAATACCAATTTCCTGTCTCGTCTTGCACTAGCTGCATCTTAATTTTATGAATTTCGCGCGTTATTGAAAGTACTGTTTATGATGTCTAGGGAATCTATATTCATTTGATGCTAGGTTTTTGATTCAAAATGTACATATGATGAGTCCTTTGTGTAGAGTTGCCCGTTCTGGAAGAAAGTTCCTTTTTCTGTCCCTCTGCTGCTCACGGTGTGTGCAATGATCTTCTCGGCAGTGCTTGTAGTTATTCTGTGAGCGTCCTTGTCGATTGCAGACTGTGTGTGGAAGATCTTTCATTATGGCAATATTTACCAGTGTAGTGAAATTTTAGAAATAAAATTGTTTTATTTCGTTACCATCACCACTAATAGCAGCAATAACTACTAAGATTGTAAAATGAACAACTAGTGTTCAAACGATAGTGCTTGCTGCAAAGTGCTGCGGTGGGACGAGCGTTTATTCGAAACCTAAGGATTTGTTTTATATGAATTCTATTATACCGGCAATTGTCTCAATGAAGAACTAATACAAATACTCGAGTGCTCAGTTGAAATAAAAGCCATAAACATTGGTCTGGGAGGAGAACGTGTCAGATACGGCGAATACGCTTAAAATTACGTTAGTAATATTTCAATATAATCTTCATTAAACTTAGTTTTAAAATAAGTACATGAATTGCTTACGTTTTATTACACACTAGCAAAACACCCGGCGTTGCTTTCTTCATATTAAATCCTTGCGAATGAGGGAAAAAATCAATTTTATGTAAACCACGAAGTTTAAGATTATTATTTTTAACATAATTGCTTCAAATTTTAATAAAATACTATAATTTTCTTTCATTTTATTTTTCAACACATTGCTATTACATTAAATTTTTAAAAATCTTATACACCGCTACTGATCTCTTGCGAATAAATTAGGTACCAGTTTTGCTGCAGTACTACTGGGCTCTGGCGGAATATACTAGGAACCACGTGCTCTAAGCGAGAGGCGAAAGATGGTCGCGATGCATCTACAAACATTTTATTTAAATTATTTATTTTCCGCATTTGGGTTGTGTTAGTCTTTACCAAACTTTGCAAGGACACTGCGACAATCCTAAAGAAGAGGCTGTAAAAATTCCATATCTATTCATATGCTACTTTTTGCGGTTACAATGTCAGTTACACGTCGTTGAATTCACTTTTATTAGTATAGATTAATGTTCTGAATTTTTGAAATTACATTTCCGTCATTCGATGGGGTTCTAACTTCAGTTTTTTGGGGTAGCAGCCGCCACTGGAATAAAGGATAAGAAAGTGAAATGAACTACAAAATAGATGTGTGAAGTGTACATCACTATAGAAAATAACGTATTTAACATTTTATAATAATTATATAGAGTAGTCACAAGATTTGCTCTTATTGTTATTATTTTAATTTTTTAAAAGTTGCATAGTAAAATATTGCATTACTGAATAAATATCTATAATGGTAATTTATACTAATTACAGTGGTTTCCAACCACCAAAAATATTTTCTCCGTTCTGGGATTTCTTTTACTTTTTTCCGTTCTCGAAGTTTTGTTTTTACTTTACAGATTTCATTTAAAAAAATATCTCTATTCTCAATGTTAAAATTTTTAAATGTAAAATTTTTGCAGTTTTCGAAAAAAATCGCCGAAAAAATGGGACTAGCACCATTTTTTGGTGTTTTGGTACATTCGTAGAAAACATTTGGAGCCATTTTGGAGATCATTGTTGTTTAAAAATTGCCTATATTTCACACACAATTACGCACTAATTACCCGTACTTCCAAAATCATTGTACGTGAATGCATTAAATATCTATCTGAAGAATATATTTTATTAATAAAAAATATCTAATTTCAGTACTGCAGTTGTAGGAAGACGCCGACAAAAATTGAACTTTTGCAATTTTCGAAAATTCGGAGATTTCAACGCAAATGAGACATGCGTAATGGTTGTAATCGTTCTTTGCACTATTTGCCAAAAAAGTCTAACAAAAATTTTGGAGTCATTTTGAGAACATTTTGAAAAATATTGTTAAGACTTTACGTCAAGTACCTCCCACCAAAAATCAAAATATTTGTTTTAAATCCACTTGATCATCCAGTTCGATTGGGGAATATCAATTTTGAAGAAAATCAACCTACGAGTTTAAAACAATTTTGCGGTTAATGGTATAGAAATTATTATAATACGTAACCGCCGACCCAGGTAGCCAGGATCGCTAAGGCAGTAGTGCCGTGGCGGTCTTGGACCGAAGGATGGCGGATTCGAGTCCCGCCTCGGGCATGGTTGTGGTTGTGTGTGACTTTGTGTGGTTGTGATTGTCAATTTCATCCTTCGTCATCATTATCATTTCACCTCATCCCTCGGGGCCAACAACCCTGGGTGTAAAAACGAATTTAGCATGAAAATGTTGGTACTCCCATAAATGTCACGTGCACCTACCGACGATAAATATGTCTGAGCCCCGGTGGGTTGCACGTTTGTGTAGTCCTGAGATGGCCAATTCGCGACAAAAATAATAATAAAATAAACGTAACCTAGGCGTGCTAGCATTTTGTGTGACAGTTCTGGGATTCATTACTGGCAGAAATGAAGCTGTAGCTTTCTAATACAAATCGTCTCAGTTTCTGTAGCTGAGTGACGGAAGAATAATGAATGCAAGCCAAGTGATGTGAATACGCCATGCTCGCCAATGCCTCTCTTACAGGACAAGGGCATGGTGTAGGTCCGCGAACACGGCAAGCGGGCAAAAGCCGGATGAATCAGACCCTAAAATGCCAAATACGTACAACATACCTTTGTAAATAAAAGGAGAAAGTATATGCTGTTATCGCACCACTAGGTATTTTACTAAGTTAATAGATTTAAGAATCGAATGTAAAATTGGTGCTTATGCAATTATCAATTTCAGATCCTCAGCTCTTACTAACTGGGTGAGCTAAACATTAGCGTTATCGCAACTTCCATCAATGAGGAAGCTGGCCTTGAATATAAAGGAAAGATAACCAGCCTGGAAGTGGGGCTGTAGAATCAGCATAGAAAACTTCAGCATCTGGTTTAAAATATTTCTAATTAAAATGAACTGTTGTAGTGTCGCGTGTTTTATTTCTCAACATTCTTACCGTGAATTTGATATCTCTGACACCTGGAGTACATTTCTGTGATAAATGAATAAGCGTAATGAACATAAATTTAATGTTCGTTCTGTAATAGGTATCTCAGGCCACCGCAATGAAACACGTTTGTGGTGAGGTTTTCGAGAGCCAACGATAGGCAAAAGGGATGACTCCGCAGCGGCGGCTCCCGGGAAGCAGGCATTGGGGCCACGCCCCACCGCAATCCAGTTTTTTGTCATTCCATTCAATTTATTCAAAGCAATTGTCTCGCTGATATCAATACATCCCAGAGCATTAATTCCACGAAGAACGCACATACATGATTTCAAGATACTCAGATTCTACAAAAGTGTTGCGAGTTTGTGTCGTTCTGACAATAATTCAGAAATCTGATTCAATTTTTTCTCAGGCGTTTAAAAATCTCCCACCGAACATTGGTTGGATTAGATGGCTGTTGTACAGAGAAAAAAAACACGATCACTTTCTGAGCTTCAGGAAGCACTACGATATGTTGGGAGTCGAGCAATATCTCGAGATTACATAAAAAGACTGATTTTTTGTTAATGCCTCAACGTTGCCGCGTAGTCATTACGATTACAGGAGTTGGACGAAGTATAAAGACTCAAATAATAATACTCGTGTAAAGTTTACTTCTTTCATTTAAAACAAATATTTAAAGTTTATAACCAAACTAATAGTATAAGTTAAAGTTAATATAGACAGTTCTCAGGTAAAGTATTGTTCTTAAAGTTTGACACATAACTTGTTCATCTTTGAGTCAAAATAAAGAGAAATTGAAATAAAATAAATCGATTTTTTCTTCTAACATATCACAGAATATTCTAATTTCATATTACGCATTCATTTTGCCAATTCACATTGCACAGACCACTGGTGTGAGAAGTAAGAATAGCTTTTGAACGGTATTACAGTTTTTGAACCATACTATAGAACTTCTCTACAGCCACATCCCACAATCCCTTTTTTGGCGGGCTTTTTGCTGCTCGAAATTTTAAAAACTATCCCAACTTTTCAAGTCAGTTTTTCAGCCACATTGATTCTAGTGGCTTGGAGGTTTTCAGTGTAATTTTATCCAATTGTAAACCTTTAAAAGATGTCGGGCACTATTTTAAAATCTGAGTAATTATTGATTAATAAAATTAAATGTATGAAACGTTTAGGTTTGCAGCGCATTCTCAAGTAAGAGTCAAAAATATGTACACTAGCCAAAGGTTTAAACAAAAACAAATTGCAAATTCATACACATTTATATTTTTTTGGAAATAGTGTCATCTAAAGGTATATGATGTGTGTTATCTTGGTGGAAACACGAAAATGTAGATTTGTGTTATGGTAAGAAGTTAATAGGACTCATATTTAATGTCATATTAATTCAATATATGCATTTATTTAATCTATTTATGATCAAATGAATATTAGATATAAAATGTATGTGAAATAAAAAAGAACAGTGAAAATCTTAATTTTTTAATGTAGAGAAATTGAAGCACAACCATAAAGTATTTTATTAGCTTAGATTTTCATTAACAAAATGTTTTCGTTAGACCGGCAAGAATTGTCAAACGAATGAGAATAAATTAGTAACAAAATTTACGACTGGTGGAAGATGCCACAATTATTAAATTATGCAAAATCTGATCACTTGAATGATTTTTGTTTAATAGAAAACTTTAAACATTTCTTTCAACATAAACACACACGATGTATTAAATTATGCGCTAGAATTTCATTGAAAAGTTGCCTTTTTGATGATTGATTGATTGATTGGTGATTGCCAACTGCTAAGTGTAATAGCACCGTCCGTCACCGCGCCAAATGCTAAGGTCAACAGTCCCTCAGGAGTGGTTCATGCTTTTATCTCGGGAGGTGATGGCGATATTCCCCAGCTGCACGGTAAGACCCAGCGCCGACCTACACGCCTGCGAACGAAGATTTCCCCATCCAGATATCTCCCACCAGCGGGGTACTGCTCCAGCAGGGACCAACTCAAATTACGGGCTAGTCTCCCGACATGTGAGGTAGTGTTGTGCATGTAAGTGTATGTATGTGTAAGTAAGGGGTGAGGAGAGGACAAGGAAGAGCTAGCAAAGAACGCGCACGGTCCTCGACCCGATTGTAAGGGAAATGCTCCGGAATTCGCCTGGTGCTGATCAGAAAAACCACGGGTAACTACCGTTCAGAGCAGTCGGCCGCAAGAATTTTCCTACAGACAGCGACAGAACGCGCCCTAGCTATGTATACTTGGGTTTTTCTAACGTGGCGGCTGATGGTATTATCTCCAAGATGAAATTCGGCACGACTTTTTGCGTCATTCTCAGTCCTGCCGCTTGATCTGCAGCACTGCTTAATACAGTCGCGATCATGACATCTTGCGGCAAGAGCAAGAAAGACGCAAGAAGTTGTGCCGAATTCCGTCTTGGAGATACTACCCACAGATGCCACATTAAAAAAATCCAACAAGTACAGCTAGTGTCGCAAATCCTGCCACCGTCGGGAGTAGAACGCAAGGACCAGAGGCATTGCAGTGACATTAGTTGATGCCCTTAGCCCCCCAGGCGGTCCGCCTTCGCAATGGCAATGGCTGCGTGCGTTGGCAGCCTTGAGCCGCTGTGGGGGAGGGGGGCGGACACCGCAGAGCACTTGAAGGCCTCCGCCAGCTCACCGCCGGAAGGTAACGTCCGCCAGCGGGAAAACGACAGCCACGCAACACAGCTCCTTCCATGTTCAAATGCTGCATTGCCCAAGGAAACGAGCTCCAAGAGGAGATTCTCCGGGTGGAAGGTTGCACTGGGATTCCCCGCGTCAACCCAAATCTTTGTTCTTTTGTCCCTTTTATACAAATCTTCATTCTTATTTTAATCTTCCTACGTTTCGAATACCTGACATACAAAATAAGAAAGAACTTGCGTACCCGTGCGAGAACTCTCGCATGTTAAATCCCACACTCTTCCCTTTTTTTCCATTTCCATATTAACCCTGTAATATATCTTTTTCTTCCAGACCCTGTTACCCTCCATCACTTGTTCTGTCTCCTTGTAATTGATAACAATACAATACACCTTCGTCAATACAAACTATTCTTATTTAACAATATTGGCGAGTGCAGAGATACATACGTGTAATTCAATCGCGTAGAATATCAGGTAATTAGTTTAAATTCACATACAGTTGTAGACAGGGTTGGGCAGTATTTAAATACTTGTATTTGAAATACGTATTTTAAAAACATTTTGTATTTGAATAACTGTATTTTTGAGTTTTTTTGCACACATATTTTAGAGATTATTTAAATGCATAAAGTAGATTATTTAAAAAAGGAAATACCTAAAATACAGTTGAACGTAACGACGATAGTTTCTTTTTATTTAATTCTGTTAGTGAATTATTCTCATTGAAACAAAAATAAAAACCCCTTTCAGCTGTTGAATTTGAATTCTCTTCATTTTTAAATTATAAATCTAAATCATTAAAACTGCTGGTCAATTATCTGACAAGAAAAAAATGCATTTATTCCTTATAATTAAAGTCCGGACAATGCCCTTTTTGCCTATGTTATTTCTTTGAATGTATTTTTAGGACCACTTACCAATGTCCACCTCAGAAATGGCTTTTGCGAGGGGTTTATAATGCCTATAAACGCATATTTTAGAGATAATTGCCTAATCTAGTATTAAGAGCCTATAAGTACCTATATCAATTTTTCTGCATTTTTAATATTTTTTGTTCATTGTACTTTGTTTTCTACAATCATTTTTTGAGAAATCACTGATGGATAATTCTTCTACGCAACAGACAACAACCGCGTAAAATCTGCCAGGGTGTACTCCGATCGAGAAGCTCTGTGCCCTGCGTGTTCTTGCCTGCAACGCGTCGAGCAGGGACAGGACACCGCTTAGAGACGAATGAGAACACCGTGCGGGTTACCGTATCTACTTCGCCGAAGCCCGCCAGGGCGCTCCAGAGAACAGGAAATTGCTCTCGTCATTCCGACCTTCGCAAGCATTAGTGAGCTATCTGTTCCTTGCCATGAACACAGCTGTCTTCAATGTACAAACCATGTGGTCGCTCATGACCTAGAAGTTTATGCGACCTTAATAAGTAAAAAAAGTAAAAAAAAAAGTAAAAAAGTAAAAAAAACTGTCTTCAAAAATAGCGCAACCGGCATCTTTCGGTTTTGGAAGGTAGAATTACACAAAATAGGCAAAGTTTTCTTCCACTATTTCATTCATGTCTACCCGGGTCGTAAGTAACCAATACTAAGCAAGAATATATTCAAATTAAACTAATCACAGATGTCTATCGCCCTGTGATTATCACTTTGTTTAGCTCTTGCACTCCGCTGTAATTACTTTGTTTACCCTTTTAAAATTAAGGTAGCAATTGTTTTAGGTCCATAACTGCTTGTGAGCATCAATATAATATTATAATTTGTCGTTTTAATAATGTTTAAAACTCTGAAATAGATTCTATTATTAAAGATTCAGTTCCGAAAACTAGCCAAAGAAACAGAGAAAGTGTGTGGAAGCAATTCCAAGAATTTTATGAAGGAAGAAAATACAAATGGACAACACAAAGTAAAATGAAGAAATTACACGTATTTTAGGCACTTAATATGCGAAGATTAGAGGATGAAGAGTACAAAGAATACGCTATCAAAACTACGAGGAACGTCACAACCAAAATTATTCAGAAAAATACTATTGAGTACACACGTGTGTTCAATCCATTCGAAATTCGCCATTTCAAATAATTCCTTGGAATCCCAAGACATGGAAATCTCAACATCCTACAACTTCAGTAATTGTATTTTTAATAAATGTTCCTGTAAGTAACATTGTTATAAATGTTTTTTGAAAGTTTTATTACCATAAAATCGAAACATAGTTGAAATCATTTTCTGCATTAAATTGTTATTCATATTTTCCCTTGATTATAAGTTATTTCAGGAGGCAGTGATAATTCGGAGCTGAATGAAAGTTTCATATATTTCGATAGCAATTTTGAGTAATATCTCTCTTTTTCGTAAATCCTATGATTTCAATTACCCATTTGAATCATGTAACACAATGTACTTCTGAATCACACTAAGTTTCACTCGAAGTGCTGTGATAGCCGCTATACAGCACTTCTCGTGATATTACTTATGATAATTTTGTATTGGTTTCGAAGTTTGGTACATGTCTGATCATTAAATTTGCTGTTCCTCTTAAGCATGCTCGCTAGAATGCCACAAAAGAATGTTTCAAGGACTGGAAATGTATTTTTTTTTGCAAGTGGTGTGAAAAGGTGGTAAACTGTGCAAAAAATATTTCTTACAACATAAAAACACAGCAACTAATGAAAAGAGCGAAAAAAGCGTGAAAACTATACCAGCGAACAAAAGTGCTGAACATCTCTTTTAGCAAGTGGAGTCAAAACGCAGTGCCCGCGACCTCTAGGAAGGTTGTTAGCGTGCCCGCGACCTTGACATGCCTGCTCTAAGTCTTCTATTTTATCCCACTTTCTACGTTTACATAGTAAAGATAAGGAACTGTAATATTGCGGCGCAAATCAGAAGACAGAAAAACTCGTATTGTCGGGCCCTGGTAACGACAATGAGTACATATTTTGTTCTTAAATATACTAATTTACTTCCTCTAACGCGCGGTGTTACCAGAATCCATGTTTTGTGGTTCCTTGATACGGAAAACTCGAGCGAGGGCAAAACGTTTGTCTGTCAATCCTATGCCCAAACCGTTCATTGCAAAATTCCAAATTTTTCGTTGCCTTCCTACAACTGCAATACGAAAGATGATACTTTTTTTTCTTAATGAGATCGGTTTGTTAAAGATCTTGAAATATGGTCAGTACAGTTTTTCAAAGTATGAGAAGTTTTTGCGTGAAATATAGGAATTTTTTAAACAACTATTTTCTCAAAAATGTTTCCATTTTTTATATTTTTCCTCGTATGTTTGAAACGATGATATAAGATGCTGCTGGTCCCATTTTCAGCAAACTATCTGTATTTTTAAAAATTAAAAAAAAACGAACATTGCAAAAATACGATATTGATGATGAATAACGAGATTTTGTCTTAAATAAAATTTGTTCTAAAAGATTAGATCTTTAAAACATCAAAAACGACTTTTTTTAGCACGAGTAGTTTTTGAATAATTTTCGCTTATCGTTAATACAATGTAAAAAACAAAACAAGAACGGATCCATGTATTTTTCCACGAATAGAGCAAAGGACACTTAAAAAATGGCCCAGGACTAATTTTGGAACTCGTGGACTTTGGCGGTGGCTTGTTCACGTGATATGCTGTGATTGTGCACAAATATTTAACTAATTTGCATTACTTTTCTACATTTTGAGATACCTTTTGTTGTTGAAGTGTTTTCTTTACTTTTTACAGAAACATTTAAAGAGGCTTTTTAGTGTTCGAAGCAGCGAAAAAGAAGAAATACAAATATTATTTTAAAAAGATGGCGTAACGGACAAACGTATTTCCACGAGTACAAGATACGACGCTTTAAAAGATTTAAATATTTGAAGACTTCGATATTGTTAAATGCATAGATTTAAAGTCCTGTAATATTTGAAAATATTAGTGAAGGTATAGTGATATTTGTGAAAAATATCCAAATTTGTTGGAAATTCGAAAAACATCAGAACAGTTTCATCTATAATGGAAATATATTCATATATGCAAATATATTATAAAGAAATGATAGTCATTATCTTGCAGCTTCGATCTATTACGTCAAACACATTAATCTCTTTTCGCATTTAATCGAACATATGTAAATACTAAGTAGAAGCCCCTAGATTTTTTTAAAAAGTAATAAGTAATATAAATTAAGTTTCATTCATTTAATTTAAAAGATATTAATGGGTCCGCATAGTTTTCATTCAATTCCTGCGCACATTTCAAATGTGGTTATAGAGGAATTTGTACATACCCGAGTTCCCTTATATCGATAAAAACCATAGACATTTCTCACATTAACGAAGGCTGCATAGGTTTTAATTTCCGCGCACTTTACAAGTTAGTATTACATATATTGTTCTATTTCAGCATTTTCTCGATTTCCATTTCATCTAACGAAACCATGGACAAATGTCACATTGCCGGATGCTGCGTAGCTTTCTTTCAATTTTTGCAGAATTACATGAGAGTATTACAGACTTGTCTGTATTTCCCCGGGTTCCTTTATATCGAACGAAACAGTGCTTTCACATGCCCGGGGACTGCATATAATTATTTCAATTTCTGCGAGCGTTACAAATGTTTTTTGTATTATCCCTAGTTTCTGGGTATCTAACGCAACCGCAGACGCTTTTCACTTGGCGTAGCTTTCGGTGCCTGGGCGCATTGGAAATGAGAAAAGTAGGTACGTGGTTGTATTTGGACCCCTTCCGCTCATCGTGGCGTCGTCTTGTGTCTCTCTGCTCTGATGCCGACGTTGTCTGTCACATTGTCCGTGGGCCAATCATTTGCCTGCCTGCGCTGTAAAACGAAAAAAACTTCTTGAAGGAAAAGAATCGCATAAAAAGTTTACAGCATTGGAATTTGCAAACGTTTTGAAATTCCCGTGGGTGGAAAGGCATATTCGCCGCTTTCTTCTGAGCCTTTAATGACTCACTATGAAGACCTTAACTTTCCGGAAAAGGAATAAAAGAGTCTCTGCAACGTGGCCGCTTTATTTCCTGGCATTGGGGCGCAGGACCGGGCGAGTCGTGTGTCCGCGCGCTGAGCAGATGACGGAATAAAACTTCATGAAATGTGGAGCAACGTGTACAAGTTTATTTCTCGACTCGTTTTACAAAACCATTTACTTATTTATTTTACACCAAAAACAGTTAAAACTGTGTGTGACATACTACGGGGAGAAGTGATTTCTGTGCACGTTTTCATCACTCTGTGACCCTACTCTAAGCCATATACTACTTGAATTTTGAATACAGAAAGAAATGAGTGTTTTATGCAAGGATTGTTAACAAAATATTCGCTCCGATATAATAAAATATATTTTCAACGGTAAATCAGCTATAAATTTGGGCTCTTATCCCTCGTCATGTCCTTCATGAAGGAATAATATTTTCTGCCTACGGAGAACGATAATGTAAATAAGTATATTTCCCACTAAATTCCAGAAGACGTGCACAGATAGGGAAGCTACATTTACGTCCAGAAGCAAAACAAGGGGCCATCTCAGCATTTGCTCAAAGGATCAGGCAACTGGACGCAAAACGTGATCGAGATGGGTGAGTTCGTGTAAATAAGCTCCGCGTGCTCGCCCGTCGGCGCGTCCGGAAGTTGCGGTGCGGTCACGGCGTGGGGTGTTTCCGGTGCACCGACGGCTGTGCTGAAGCGCCCCGGAGGGAAGTGACGGTAGTCTTTCCCCGAAAGATGGAGGCGAGTGGCTCTTCTCCAAATCTGAAGGAGACACAATCGCCTCCTATATTACCTACCTTTTGCGCCTCTCACACTCAACCGATCGTTATAAATGAGGTCTCTAAAGAAAGAGGATTTCGCAGAGACGTGACGAATTGCACTTTGACTATGAACGATTTATTACCATCACATTCTACAGGATGATATCTCCTTGAAGAGTCTACTACATTTTTGCTGGTTCGACGCTTCTCGATTGTACTCCACCTGTCCAGACTCCGTAGAATCTACATCCAGGGTTGGGCGAAATACTTTAACTTTAGTATTTAAATACTTCGTAAATAAGTATTAAAATACATACTCAAAATACATTAGGTTTTGAATAGCTAAATACATATGTATTTAAAATTTCTTCAAATACTGAAAATACTGTAAAAACAATATTTTTAATATTATTTTTATTGAAACAATTTAATGGAATTGTTAATCATATTAAATAACTAATTTACAGTCATAAATTTCTGGACTGTAACTTACAAGTATAACTCAAATAAACGGAATTTTCTTTTAAAGCGACCAGTTTTTAAATCAAATCACCAAACAATAAACCCCTATTTTACGACTGTATAATACCCACAAAGGAAAACGGTCGTTCAACTAGCGAGGATGAACGTAATCTAAAAATAACGTAAGGATAACGTAAATAAGTAAAACTCGGATATGTAGGCACTAAAAAGGTTGAAAATAGATCGGCAAGTAGGCACGGAAATGGGCATTATAGTGGTGATTTGATTGATTGATTGATTGTTAGTGATTCCCGGCGAGTCAACTAGCAAGGTCATTAGTCCCGTAAGTGTAGAGCATGTTTTTCATCGGGATGTGGCTGTGCCCTTCCCCCACTCGATGGCGAGATCCAGCGCCGACCTACCGTCTAGTAGCGGGGTTTTCTCTAATTAGGTATCTCGCACCAGCGGAGCACCACCCTGCCGTGACAAGTTGTTTGTCCCCGACCGGTCTCCCGGCATGTGTGGTAGTGTAATGCGTGTTAGTGTGTGTGTGTGTGTAAGGGGAGATGATAGGACAGGACAAGGAAGAGGAAGGAAAGATCGCGCGCGGCCCGGGACCCGTTTGTTACGGTACTACTCCGGCATTCGCCTGGTGTTGATCGGAGAAACCACGGAAAACTACCGATCAGAGCAGCTGGCCGCTAGAATTCTCCTCCTAGCTGAAAATGGGACCAGCAGCATCTTATATCATCGTTTCAAACATACGAGGAAAAATATAAAAAATGGAGACATTTTTGAGAAAATAGTTGTTTAAAATATTCCTATATTTCACGCAAAAACTTCTCATACTTTGAAAAACTGTACTGACCATATTTCAAGATCTTTAACAAACCGATCTCATTAAGAAAAAAAAGTATCATCTTTCGTATTGCAGTTGTAGGAAGGCAACGAAAAATTTGGAATTTTGCAATGAACGGTTTGGGCATAGGATTGACAGACAAACGTTTTGCCCTCGCTCGAGTTTTCCGTATCAAGGAACCACAAAACATGGATTCTGGTAACACCACGCGTTAGAGGAAGTAAATTAGTATATTTAAGAACAAAATATGTACTCATTGTCGTTACCAGGGCCCGACAATACGAGTTTTTCTGTCTTCTGATTTGCGCCGCAATATTACAGTTCCTCATCTTTACTATGTAAACGTAGAAAGTGGGATAAAATAGAAGACTTAGAGCAGGCATGTCAAGGTCGCGGGCACGCTAACAACCTTCCTAGATCTCGCGGGCACTGCGTCCAGAGAAATTGGCGCGAGATATAAAAGTAAGGGTTGTACCAATTGCTACAAAGTGACGGTAAGTCACTGGATATCTCTCTCATGACAGTCTTTGGGAGAGGTTACTTGACAGTTATTGTCACAAATTTACATTAATTCCCATTTTCTCTTTAAAGCAAAGAAGTGATCCAGTCAAATAAAATACTACATCAGTCAGATTTTAAATTCTCAATTGAGAGTAAAAAAATGAATTTAAAAACATCTTGATTTTGTATTCTTGTTTACTTAAGAGTGATATAAAAGCATTAACTTTCTAAGATTTCAGGCTAAGATTTTTTGATTGATTGAGTCGTGTTTCCGGGCGCGTCAACTACTTTGGTCATTAGTCCCGTTAGTGTAGCGCATGTTTTTTCTCGGGAGATGGCGGTGATCTTCCCCCGCTGGATGGCGAGATCCGGCGCCGACCTACTGTCGGCTAGTGGGGTTTCCCCCTAACCAGCACTCTCCCACCATCGGGGCACCGCCCCAGCCGGGAGAAGCTCTAAGCTCCCGACCGATCTCCCGGAATATGTGGTGGTGTAGTGCATGTTAGTGTAAGTGTGTGTGTAAGGGGAGAGGCTGGGAGAAGGAAGAGGAAGGACAGATCGCGCGCGGTCCGTGGCCCGTTTGGTAGCGTACTGCTCCGGCATTCGCCGGGTGTCGATCGGAGAAACCCCGGAAAACTACCGATCAGAGCAGCCAGCCGCTAGAATTCTCCTCCACACAGCGACTGAATTGGACCTAGCTGAAAAGCTAGTCAGTTGATGCACTGAGCTACCGCTCCCGGTTTCAGGCTAGGAACTGAATTAGGAACTTTCCAAGAGCACACAAAGATTCTTGTCTGTTAAGGGCGCTGTCCGTTCGTATGCGAGAATTATTTACTAGCAGGAACTTGTTAATTTATTTCACATTATTGCTAAATACAATAAATAACTGAATGATTTAAGAAAACGCCACAAAACGAAAACAAGGAAAGAATTCGCCATTCATATTCCTGTGACTTAGCAGAGATGTTTATAAAAGGGAGAATTGAGTAAGAAAATTAAAACGGAATAATAATTAGTGAAGAATATAAACATAATACAATTCTCGGTTCTTTGACTCCTTCCTGGATTTGGAGGGGAAATGAGTGCGGAGTGAGGGGAAGTTGCCTGGCCCTTAGGAGCGCTGCCCTCCCCGGGAGGGGAAGTAGCTTGTGCGGGCGCGGCTTGCCGTGCGTGGCCTGGGAGAGGCAGAGAGAGGAGCGCAATGCCTTCCCTGCGTGAGAGAGGGGCGGGCGACGCTCGAGCTGGTTCGCGATTGCGTGGCTGGCACCCCAGTGTGAATTGGCGAAGGGCCTTCCCGGGATCTCAGCGCAAACGATGGAGGCGCTGGCACCACACCCCAGCGCTCTTGTTGGTGGAAGAAAACATGACGTTCATCACTTGGAACTGCTGATGTAAGCTTCGACATTACGGTTTGCACCTGAACTTGTCTGCAATTCATCACAAATTTAAATCTCAATTTCATGATATGTTATTTCGATTTCAATTCTCGACTCCATAACATGTTGCCTTTGGTGCTTCACTTAGACATTTTGCTTATGCAGTATAGAGAAAGTATTGAAATGATGCGGGAAAAATGGCGGTTTTGACGAAAAACAACAACAACAACAACAACCCCTCATTGCTAGGCCATGACAAGGAAAAGCGGATATATCTTGTTCCTGTATGAACTAAATTTCTTTCCACCGGCTCAATTTCTTCCCAGGTAGCTCAGGACATCAACTGATGTCACTGCAGTGCCTGTGACCGGGAGGTCCTAGGTTCGAGTCCCGGCGGCAGGATTTTCGACGCTAGCTTTCCAGTTAGGTGGAATTCGATCGCTGTCTGGAGGAGAATTCTAGCGGCCGGCTGCTCTGATCGGTAGTTTTCAGTGGATTCTATCAACACCAGGCGAATGCCGGAGCAGTACCCTACCAAACGGTACACGCACCGCGCGCAATCTTTCCTTCCTCTTCCTTTTCCTATCCTCACCCCTTTCACTAACATGGAATACACCACCACACATGCCGGGAGACAGCTCAAGGGCTTAGAGCTTGTCCCGTCTGGGGCGGTGCCCCGCTTGTGGGAGATACCTGGTTGAGGGAAACTCCGCTGGCCGCCACGTAGGCCGACGCCAATTTCACCATCCACCACACCCAAGGAAAACATGAACTACGCTTACGATACGAGGACAGTACCCGTTCACGCGCCCGGAATCACGAATCAATTCATCAATAAATTACTTTCCCTAACGCGCTGTATATTCAAAATCAATGTTTTGTATGTGCTTGATACCGAAACATCGATTGCCGGGCTCGTCTGTCTGTTTACCTCTGTCCGACTGTGGTCAACCCTAGGGTCTAAACTGCACATTCGATTTCCTCAAAAACCAATATTACCCGATCGAACGGAACGAACTCGAGGCCCAGCTCGTTTACTCTTCACATTTTCAAAGTTTTCTTAAAAACGGCTCCAAATTTTTGGATTAAACTTTGTTCTCGGATAGCAAGTAGAAATCTTAAAGAAATGCTGGGGGTCTCATTTTTCTTGAAATGCCTCAGGTCTTAAAAATTGCAAAAGTTGAAAAATTTTTCGACGTCTTCCTACAACTAGAACAATAAAGACAGACGTTTTTACTTAATGAAATCTATTCATTAAAAATAGATCTTCAAGTAAAGACATGTTCAATTTGCAAAAATATGAGTAGTTTTTGCGAAAGTGTTTTCAGAACAAACATTAATTTTATTAATGTCATTAATAAAACAGAATATACTACCTTCATTTGTATTTACAAGGTTTTCAAGATCACCAACATTGTGTAATTGAAATATAGTGGGTGTTGGACGTTTTATTGTGCGAGTTGTAATGGATTTATCAAAGACAGGCAACGATTTGTAAGGTTATAGCTAGCGCGGCAAAGTCATAAAGCCTTTTGACTTCGAAGAGCGACTGCTTTCAAACGATAAAATTAGCGAGTATATATACACGTAATGTTCATCAATCATTAGAGACATGTGTACCTTTACGAAAACAACATTCAGTATTTATAATTATATGTGATGCATTACGTTTCTCAGTAAAGGTGGATAGCAGAATTCACAGCTGTAGTCTACTGCTTCATGCAGGTGCAGATCTCGGTATGCATAAAAATGCGTTTAACAATATGTTCACTGTAAATAGCGATTGTACTTCTTCAGATTTGTCAACATCTCTTATTTAATTAGTTTTAGAGAATAAGTACTGAGTGATAACACCCAACACTTTGAGTTTTCCTCTTTCCTCGTTGTGCATCTGCTGTTCTTATCGGCTGTTTCCTTCCGGTCGGTTTCAGAGCTTCCCTTCCGTTCGTGAGACGTGTTCACATATTTACTACTTTCAAACTATCTGTAAAACAAATAAAAAACAATTTTTAGAGAGTTTCTCGATCTTTTTGGGGTTGTTTGGGAAATTTGCCAAAGTGTCCAGTCATTTATCTTCCCGCACATAATCCCGCGTCAATTACTACGGTTATTAGTCTCGTATGTGTAGTGCGTGTTTTTGCTCGGGAGGTGACGCTGGTCTTCCCCCGCTGGATGGCAACATACGACGCCGACGTACCGTCGGCTAGCGGGGGTTTCCCCAATGAGATATATCCCACCAGCGGGGCCCCGCCCAAGTCGCGACAAGCTTTAACCTCCAGACCGGTCTCCCGGCATATGTGGTAGTCTCCCGATATGTGTGGCACGTTCGTGTGTGTGTGTGTGTGTGTATGTGCGTGTGTGTGTGTGTGTGTGTGTGTGTGTAGGGGTGAGGATAGGACCAGGAAGATGAAGGAAAGATCGCGCGCGGTCCGTGGCCCGTTTGTTGGGGTACCGCTCCGGCATTCTCCTGGTGTTGATCGGAGGAACCACGAAAAACTACCGATTAGAGCAGCCGGGGACTAGAATTCTCCTCCAGACCTCGACTGAATTCTGCCTAGCTGAGACGGTAGTGTCAAAAACCTGCCACCATCGGGGTCTCGAACCTAGAGCATTGCGGGCAGAAGGACTGCAGCGACATCAGTTGATGCCATGAGCCATCTCTCCCGGTCTGACCAATTTTTACTTTCTCAGAAAATATTGTCATAATGCAGGAAAATGTGCCTATTTTTCGACAGAAAAACTCGTTTTATGGGTCCCTGATACCGAAAAAGTGGATTTTTCTTGCTCTAATGTATAGTCAATTACTTTCTCAAACACGTACAGTAATCAGAATCTACAATATGCGAGTTCTAGATACAGAGAAATTGTTTTTTTGGCAATCCACCTGTCTGCATGTCAACAACATTTGCGTCAAAACCAACCGTTGCATTTTCTCCGATCGGTCGTAGCCTCATGCCTTCACGAATTTGAAACCGATTTTTATTGTTGGGGCGAACTTTACATGAAGCTCAGACCATTTCGAAATTTTCTTAAAATGGCTCCAATTTTTTCTTCAATAATAATATAATTATTTGTATTTATTATAATGACCCCTTTAATATTGAAGTCTCTTGGCTTAATCATATGCAGTATTCTTCAATATTAGATCTGCAAATCCTTCAGTACGCCTAAACGTTTTAGTGAACATGGAGAGTTTTATTGAGTTGCAATGTGTAGGATACGACTTTGCGAAGCTAATGCAATGACTCCGGCATGCAGCCTGCTGCCTCACTGGCACAGCGGCTGAAATCCGCATCGCCGGGGCTCGAATCCTAGCTCCTCTAACTCTTTTCCCCAATAGAGCACAGTACTTTTTTCAGTGGAAGTAAGCAGTTTCAGCCGGCCTGGATGGCCGAGGTGGCCGAGAGCGTGGATTATCCGCGTCCGCGTTTCCTTGAGCCCTCGCTTCGCGCGTCGCGCGATGAATGGGGACTTTGGTTATTTTCATAAAAAGCTTTTCGATGTTAAATAGTTTTCATTATAAGAGAGCGAACATTTCTGGTGATCAGATTTTGTTCACAATACTCGTTGCTATCATTTATTGTAAATTCAACTAAAGTTTGCAAAGGAGTGGGGGTAGGTATTCCGGGGCTCAAGAAAACGTGCGCGTCAAGTAAACGTCGACTTAGCGCTTCGGTCCGAAGGGTGGCGGGTTCGAGCCCCGCCTTGGGCGTGGTTCTTTGTGGCTTGTCTCTCATGTATGTGTTGCGGTGTGCTAAGCCCAGATCGGAGGAGCCCGCAAGTGGGTTGGTGTTTAGTGTATGGTGGAATAAGGGTGAGCGGGTGTTTGCAGGAAAAATAACCTAGAAAAAAGCCATTTCATTTAACTTGCGAAATAAATTTAAACAAATGAACGCTGGCCTGCGGTTGCAACGGGGGGAGGGGGTGCCACCGGCAGGAGGACTTCGCTGATTGATTGATTGATTGCTTTTTTCGTGTTTCCGGGCGCGTCAACTACTTTGGTCATTAGTCCCGTTAGTGTAGTGCATATTTTTTATCGGGAGATGGCAGTGATCTTCCCCCGCTGGATGGCGAGATCCGGCGCCGACCTACCGTCGGCTAGTGGGACTTCCCCCTAACCAGGACTCTCCCACCAGCGGGGCACCGCCCCAGCCGGGACAAGCTCGAAGCTCCCGACCAGTCTCCCGAAATATGTGGTAGTGTAGTGCATGTTAGTGTGTGTGTGTAAGGGGAGAGGATAGGACAAGGAAGAGGAAGGACAGATCGCGCGCGGTCCGTGGCCCGTTTGATAGATTAGTGCTCCGGCATTCGCCTGGTGTTGATCGGAGAAACCACGGAAAACTACCGATCAGAGCAGCCGGCCGCTAGAATTCTCCTCCAGACAGCAGCTGAATTCGACCTAGCTGAACAGCTAGTGTCTAAAATCCTGCCGCCGTGGGGAGTGGGAACCTAGGACCTCCCGGTTAGAGGCGCTGCAGAGACATCAGTTGATGCACTGAGCTACCGCTCCCGGTGGTTGCAACGGGGGGAGGGGGTGCCACCGGCGGGAGGACTTCGCCCGTCGCGTCGCCCGAGGAGGAGGAAAGCCGCCGTGGCGGAGTCGAGCGTCTGCGGCCGAGGAGGCGGCGGCGGAGGCGGAGGCAAATGTCAAGGGCGAGGCAGAGGTGCTGCGTCACCCACGCCGCTAGCAAATTGCACTTGAAACGATCTCAACAATACTTCGCAGCAATAAAGCAATTTCTGCCTCCGAAGCCCGCTGACGTAGTTCAGAGCCAGCACGACCGCTGCCTCCACAGCGAATCGCACCGGGAGGACCTAGGTTCCGCTCCCGGCGGAGGCAAGATTTTCCGCACTAGCCAAGGAGCTAGGTCGAATTCAGACGCTGTCTGGACGACAATTCCTGTGAGAGCTACTCTCCTCGGTAGTTTTGCTTTGTTTCTTAGATCAACACCAGGCGAATGCCGGAGCAGAACCCTAACACGTGAACTTCGGAACGCGCGCGACCTCTCCTTCCTCTTCCTTGCCCTATCCTCCCCCCTACTTACACACAGTTACACTTAGATGCACTACTCTAACACACGTGCCGGTCGGGAGATAGAGCTTGTCCCGGCTGGGGCGTTGTCCCGCGGGCGGGGGGGGGGCAGACACTCGAAGAACGAATCCCCTTCGACGCCGGTTCTGCCGTTTGCTACGATCATGGCTGCCTCCACCACCGCTGCAATGCGTACCTGTAAACATGCTTCGTCAACGTCAACTCCACAACGTTCAGAACTTGACCTTCAATTGCTCTCAGCCAAGTAGCTCTAATAAGATGAATCAATGCATTCAGTAAGACATTTCATGAGTTTTGAGGAGTATTAAAATCACTTTGGGGAATTTATTTCCTATTTTTGAGGTATTTGCGAAATCTGTGAAGCGTGTGCAGCGGAATCTATGAAATGACTCCGTTTTGTGCAGAGCAGAATCTTGTTACAATAGACGGAGAGAAACTAAAGGAAGTCATCCACATAAGAGCTTTTGTGATTGTACACTCTCGTTCCTCATTTCACATATTCCTATTAGGCCCAGCAATTATTCTCTTTCTCTAATACTTCGTATATTAATCCGTATATACGTACCAACACGACAAAGTAAAATAAGGTACCATTAAAAGTAAAATCATGTTTACGAGCATGTATTTTACTTTCCTGCCTTACTACGTAAGTAGCAGCTTTGAATTTTTTACGGTACAACTAGAGGCGCTAAAACAGCATATACTTTCCCGTTTTATTGGACACAGTTACGATATATTGTAATATGGCAATTTCTCCCCTACTAATACTTCAGCTATAACTTGAAGTCCAAAACAATCGAAACAAAACACCGGTGGTGCATATCTGCATTTAGTTCGATGGTCAGGCACACACAGTAATTTCTTACTTCTATAAATGAAAGAACATGAAAACATTAAACTGTTATAGTACTTGCAGCACGTTAAACAGAAAAGCAAGAATAATTTCACCCAAGCTTTCCTTGATTACGAGGGTCATTCAAATGTAAACCAGTACTTGGTTTGTTTGTCTCGCTTATTCACATGATCAGCGGAGCGTTCCCAGGAATTATGACAGGAAAATAGAGAGGAGATAGACATTCACACGGCCTCATACTCACGCCTGCAATTTCAACACCACTAGATTGGACAGAAAGCATCAGTGTGTTGCGCAATAAATCATTATTCGTTTACTCGCCAACAAAGATGTGAAATTGAATGAAATTCTGAAGACAGAGCACAGTTTGATCTTGCTTCTCTGAGCAAACCCCAAGTATTCAATTGGCATCTAAAGTGTCGAAATGGGCGTGATAAAGAGGAAAATCAACGCAATAAACGGCGTCCGGCGACCAGCGCCAATTGAAGGCAACATTCGATCGATATTGCATCAGAGGTGGGTGTAAGTGTTGGACTTCTGCCTTCCTTTGTATCAGATGGCGACTCCTGGCGGCTGGCGGCTACCGATTCACGATGTCATCCTGCGTGACAACACATGGTCGCATACACTAGCTCTGACTCGTGATACATTCACGAACTTGCAATGGATACTTCTAAAACACTCACTTTACTATTCGGAATTGTTCCCATGAGACTACCATATGTCTGGACTACTAAAGGAGGCGGAGAAACAAATGAAGACGACGCTGAAGTCAAACAGTACGTGCGCAATTTGATACTCCAGCAGCCGTCATTTTTTCCATGAACGAATTAAAAAGTTTCCTACGCGGTGAAGAAAATGTATTTCTGTTGAAGGAATCTTTGGTGAAAAATAATTATATTTTGATGTATCATTAATAACGCTGTGTTACAAAATTCAGATTCGTATTTGAATGACCTAAGTACATCGAAAGCGCCAGTTTTTGAATACCATAATCAGCGATTAAACCTTTTTAAAGTTAAAGAACTTTATGTGTTAGTTCTAATTTAAGTCTATTACCTTTCATAGGAATATTACCTACATCGTACGTACTATTTCACGACAGGTAACAATGACAAGAATTCAAATGTGAAACTGCCATGCTGCAATTTTGTAAACTGTCAGTAAGTCAAACGAAGCGCGGGAAATTCCACTTTACAATTACGATTTTTTAATTTTTTTATTTTTGCAATTTAGTAATTTTGCACTTTTTTAATCGACTTTTGCTCTTTGAATAGAAAAAAATATAAAGAAAAATGTGGATCCATTTTACAAAACATTTATACAATGTTGAAGCTTCAAGTAAAGTAGTACTCCCAAAAATCAATATAGAAAGTACCCACACCTGGGCCCCCATTTTTTCGAATATTTTTAAATCCAATTTTCTGCACAATTAAATCAAAATACTTGCAATGCATGTCTCACTTCATTAAACAAACGTTATATTCTATTTAAAATTATTGGCCAAGTAGTTGATGAATAAAAGAAGTTTTTCGTTAACATTACATTTTGTAGATTTAAAAAAAAAGTTTCCTAACGTGAGCCCCCGCAAACCTTTTAATAAATACCTAAAAATAAATGAAAAAACTGCAAATAGATGGACCTCAGTATATCTCAGAGACCAATAGATGGACATCAGTAGTCAAAAATACAAGTTTAATATCTTATAAGAAGAAATTGCCCTGTACGTCTTGCTCATAGCCTATATAAGTATCTTTTCCGCCCCACCCATTATACACAGGCCTAAAGTGAACATTAGGCACGTCACACATAGTGCTATAGGTCTTTGAAAATTTAACACTGCAAAATGTGCACTCTGCATCTTCTTCGCCTGGGAGGGGAGATATCCCCGATAGATTCCAATTCGGAAGAGCCAGAGGAATGTCACTCGGTTCCTCGTCGGATGCGAAGAAATAAGAGATGACATCTTCGTCAACATAGATTGTTGAAACACTATGTTGACGAAGATGACCTCTTATTTCTTCGCATACGAACGTCAACAACACCGAATCAGAATTCTCACAATTCCTCGTCGGAGGTGGAATCTTCCTTTTGCTTTTTGTTTAACTTCGGAATTTTATGAAACCTCTCTCTTTTCGACTTCTCTAGGATGAAATTCTAAAATTGTCTCTTGATTTCTTTCTTCTTCCTGCTGTAATGGATATCCAGATGAGTGTGGATATCCATTAGTTCAGAAAAATAAATCAAACAACACAACATTTTAAGTCCGTAAAGCACCAGTCCTATCAGAACCCAATGAAATGTAGCTAGACGACAACTCCCACAAACGAGCACATTTAAATGAACCGCTTCGTACGAAAGGATCTGAAACACAAGATCGCAAGTGATGAAGACCTTTCAACTGAGAACCTCTAATGAATATCGCATGTGACGTAAGTTTTACAGGTATTGTAGTAATCTTATCACGTATTATTGCAGGTGAAGAATGTTCAATTTCTGTTGTATCTACACCAGAAAGAAATAGAAACAATTGAAATGAGACGCTCTAGCAACAGTATTCCCCCATTTTTTGTTGAATTCATCATCCAACCATTGTTTTTCAGACCGTTGAAACTAATCGCAATCTGCCCCTGAACAGGATTATGTTGTAGGACGCAAAATTACTGTGAATGGCCTGCTCGATTACTGCGTTACGCCGCATTTTTATAGCAGGGTTCAGTTGGAAAGTTGGAGGAACGAATGGATCTGAAAACACCGAGTCTATTGCTTCGAAAGTTCCAGCTAACCCCAGAGTCCACTCTGGCACCGGAATTGAAGAAGAAGAAGAAGCAGTAGGACAGAAGAATAAATAACTTATTAAACGCACGTTGCATTCAAAGCAACTTAACATATGAAGCTATCCAAAAAGAAAGCCACAAGGCAAGAATTTAGATCTTATACGCATGCTTTGTGAAAATGGAACTGCAGTATCTGAACTCATCATCGAAAACGTCTTTAGAGAGAAACGCCAGATCATCCCAACGAGTCTTCAATCGTTCATCCCGATCTCAAGCCTGAGATTACCCACACTCATATGAATATCCAAAAAATGTAGCAACTTGCTCTCATGTGTATGTTTATTGGAATATTGATGAGAACATCAAAAATCTAATTCATTCTAGTTCAGCATGTGCTGCGATAAAGAATAGTTCAGTAAAAGCACCACTGCATTCATGGGAGGAACCAGATGACATTTGGCGGAGTGCACGCATAGACTATGCTGACCCGTTCAAGAGCATTATTTGCTATCAACTCAGCCGCTGCATCAAAAGGGCAGAAACTGAATTGATCTGAATCGACATCATCTGTCACAATTGAAATACTCGTACTTCAAAATATATTTTCTCAACACATGTTTCATAAATTATTTCTGACTATGTATTTTCACAAGCGAAGAATATTAACTATTTTGTAACGAAGCTGGGATTTCCCAAAAAAATCATCGCTCCAGAATTTTCAGTAACAAACGGGTGAGCTGAACCTATGTCAACGAAGACAATGATAAAAAAAATGTTTCGATTTCGAGCAACAACTTCAGGTAATGGGAAACCACCAGCAGAGCAATGTTCACATCGACAAATTCTGAGAAAGGAGCCTAAATTATACCCGAGAAAATACTGTTCCTCTGAGTGAAGGCCGACTGAAATTGGTTTAGCCATTTCCGCGACTAGCCTCACAGTCAAATTGTAAAAGTAATTGTATAGATTTTTATTAATTTCAACTGTCTAAACCGATATTTATCTCGTTATCCCTGACAATAACAAGGTATCTGACACCAGCGGGGCACCGCCCCAGCCAGGACAAGCTCTAAGCTCCCGACAGGTCTCCAGACACGTGTTAGTGTAATGTATGTTAATGTAAGTGTGTGTGTGTGTATGTGTGTGTGTAAGGGGTGAGGATAGGACAAGGAAGAGGAAGGAAAGATCGCGCACTGTCAGTGGCCCATTTGCTAGGGTAGTGCTCCGGCATTCGCCTGGTGATGATCGAAGAAACCACAGAAAACTACCGATCAGAGCAGCCGTCAGGAGTGGAACCCTAGGACCTCTTGATCAGAGGCACTGCAATGTCATCAGTTGATGCACTGAGCCACCGCTCCCGTTACCTCTTTCGGCGACGCCCCACTGAAATCGGCTCAGTCGCTCTCGAAATTAACCCCGACGGGTGGCCTTCCTAGTCTTCATTTGGAGCCGAAGGAAATTACTTCTCGGCTTTGACTGGCGTTTCAAATGGCATATTTCAATAAAAAAAAACAAGTCCCAAGTCGTGCAACACGCGTCATTTTAATTTGCCGCAAGGCCTGACGCCCTCCACCTCCTATCTCAACTCACGTTCCAACCGTAGGCACGATGTGCTGGCAAAAACACTTTCTTCAGGAGTCATGATTATTACCAAAACTGCATATTTCACCCTCAGATATTCCGAAATCTCGGCAAAAGCTAATTTTCAAAAAGCTGAACGGTTTGCTCAACACTTAACTAACGTATTTCAACCTTCTCCAAAATATGATCACAGTGCCCAAGAAGGTTTGGACGATGATCTAAGATATTTGACGCACCTCAGAGATGTTGCCTCCGAGAGCACCGTTTACTTCGAAGTATAAAACGTCGAATCTTCAGAACTTTTCATTCCAACAAAGCACCGGATTACGGCTTAATTACCGGGAGAGCAATACAAAACTTACGTCAAAAAGCAAAATCCCTCATCACTTCAACGTTCAATGCGATATTGCGGCAAGAGTTCTTCCCACAATCCTGGAAATACGTTCAAATTATTAGTCCCCAACGGGAGAAAACCTCGAGTTCTACAAAACCAATTAGGTTGCTGCCTCTCCATTCCAGCGTATTTGAAAATTTGTTCTTAATGAAACTGCAACCAAAACTAGAAGACTGAACGACGAAAGCATTGTATTGTTGAACAAGTGCACAGAGCATTATTAGCAAAAGATACTAAGAAAAGAAATATTTCTACAGATAATTCAAGCGAACGACAAGTATGATATATAGGATTTCTGTACAAATTAAAAAAAATAATTTTAATACCTATATTATTGCCTGTTAAAATCCTAAGCATCAGATTATTCCCCAAACAATTTCATTAAACAAAATAACGAAGTGTCGCCCTTTCACCCTTTCCGACTGGCGTCCCCAAGGAGGTGCAGTGCGATTTGTTCACTTGTGAGTTGCCTACGACCTACGGTGACAGCTACCTTTGCTGGAGATACAGCAGTTCTAATGTCAGTTGGGCTTCTACATGGCTTCAGGAACATCTCCCAAACCACAAACGTGATTTAATACTTGGCGAGTAAGAGCTAATGATAACAAATAAAATTATATTGTCTTTACTACCATATTGCGATCTGTCACAATATTTACATTGTAAAGGGAAAATATTGAAACACTACAGCGGAAAGTAATAATGCTTCTTCGTCAGAAAAACTCGTATTAGGGGCCGTGATATCGAAGATCTTAAGAAGATAAATCTTGTTCTAAAATGCAGCAAATTATTTCCTCCGTGTTAAAATCTCAACGATCTTAAAACATGGTCTGCACAATTTTTCGAAAATATGAGAAGTTTGCGTGTAATTCTGCGTGAAATAAACGCACATTTTAAACAATTATTTCCTAAAAACAGCACCAAATTCTTTCTTTAAAATTTCCCCCCGGATAGCACGAAGGACGGTAAAAGAATGTCACATTTTCGACGAACTCTGTAATTTCAAAAATTGCAAAAAAATATCATTACAAAAGTACAATATTGATGAAGAGATATTTTCATAAATGAAAGCTATTTTAAAAAATTACAACTTTAAATAAGGATATGTAAAATTTTTTGAAACCGTGAGCAGTTTTTGCGTAATTTCTGCGTAAAGTTAATACAAGTTTTAAAAAATTTAAACGGCTCCAATTCTTTCTATCAATGTTTTCCTTCCGATAGAAGAAAGCATGCTAAAAATGGCGCAGGTCTCAATTACGTTGACCATTCTAACTGTTCGAAAACTGCAAAAGAAAAAAACGCGAGAATTCATTGATTAGTGGTTTCGGGAGCATCAACAGCTAAAGTCCTTGGTCCCATAAGTGTAGTGCATGCTTTTATCGCGGGAGGTGGCGGTTATCTTCCTTCTCTGGATGATGATATTCGGCGCCGACCTACATGGCAGCTTGCTGGTTTCCTTCATCAGGTATCTCCCACCAACAGGGCAGTCCAGTCAGAACAAGCTCAAAGCTCCCGATTGGCATCCAAACATGTGTGGTAGCGTAAGGTGGTAGCGTACATTAAGTGTGTGTGTGTAAGTAAAGAGTTGACGATAGGACAAGGAAGAGGAAAGAAAGATCGCACGCGGTCCGTGATCCATTTGTTAGGGTACTGATCCGGCATTCGCCTGGAATATGTTGCCTGTTGATCAGAAAAAACTCGGAAACTACCGATCAGAGCAGCCGGTCGGTAGAATTCTTCTCCAGACTGAATTGGATCCAGCTATCAAGCCAGTGTCGAAAATCTTGCCACTGTCGGCACTCGGAGCGTCGGGCCTTCCAGGCAAAGACACCGCAGCGACATCAACTGCTGCTCTGAGTCACCCAAGCCGGCCTTTACATACTTCCCCACAAAATCATTGGCCCCTAACGGTACCTCTGCTCTCGGTGCAGGGATCTCGTTCCTCGCTCACACACTTTCCTCTCAGGCCACTAGGTTATTCTCCTTCTTTTATACTACGTTTGACACTCCATATATACGTACGTATACGGTAAAGGAAAATATAGCACCGTTAATGATAATTTTTAATATATTTTTATTGTCTCAATTTCATTGAAACGTACCCGAAAACTGCACATATTTTGAAAATCTGTACATGACACCATTTGAAGATTTAATTCCCAAGAATATATCTTATAGAGAACAAAACCTCTATCTTTAATAATACTGTTTCAGGAGATGGGTTCCAAAGACTTCAAACGATTTCGAAAATTTTCGAAAATTCTGGGATGTTAGATTTGCCAATTATACAATCGTTCTTTGCGCTATTCCAGCAAAGCAATTGCAGAGACAATTGAGTATTTTTGAGAAATGTTTGGGAATATTCTCAAAATTTGTTGGAGTTTAATGTAAATTACCCCAAAATTAAGAACTTAATTTCGAATTTACAGTCGAGCCAGAACAATAGGGGAATACAATTTTTTTGGGAAAATCCTACGAGTATTGTAAGTGCCAATGGAGAAGACAGAAACGGTATACTATGTCCGATTATTTGCAGCATTACATATCTATCTTTATTCTTCTTATGTATCCGCACTTGTTAAAATGCTGTTTAAGATAATATAGAGATATGAGATAAAATACACAGACAAATGCACAATTAATTAATATCTACTTAATTTGTTCCTTTCTGGGCGGACACGATATCATTAATAATAGCAAGATGGCTCACCAAAGAGTTCAATTTCCTTTACCTGTAATAATTCATATATCTGCTTCCCACACAGACATTCATGCAATTGTTTCTAAAATATGCATTGATTATAAGAAACACTCCTTTAGATGACGTTTAAAAATTAAAACTGTTGTATATTAATGGAATTGTAATAAATGTCTTATCACACCATGAACCTTTTTTTTCTAGTACTTTTATCCAGCCAACAGCCGGTTACCCTTTACGTTCCGATGGGACGCATATTCGACCATACACTAGACCAACACACTTGCGGGCTCCTCTGATCTGGGGTCAGCAGAACGCGAGGCCCTCCGCGACAACACGTACAAAGTCAAGGGACAAACAACCATGCCCTAGGCGGGACCCGAACCCGCGACCCTTCGGACCAAAGTGCTGAGTCGGTACTCGCTCTTAGCTACCTCGGCCATCCAGGTTGGCTAACATGAACCGAATTATCACAAATAAAGCGACTCTAAATATTGTGTTTGAAATTCAGTAAGTATATTATACAAACATACGATACTATATTATTCTTTACATATTATACGTATGGACCACACTACAATGAATCTCTGAAACATTTGATCTTGAAAAACCAAGCGCATTGTTTATCCAAATTTCTAGACCTGGGAATCGATTCATAGCCCATCTTGTCAATTTATAACCGCGTTAAGATACAACGAGCACCTTAATTTTTACCAATTTTTGCCAAAATGTTATAAGACACAATATTTAGTGAACGTTTCAATTAATGCAATCGTTTATCTTTCGATTCTGGATAAATGGTATTTTTCAAAGTGACTTTGATTGAAAAACACTTACATTTTTCATATTTTTAAATTTTTTGGTGACCCAACTGCCTTTTATCGAAATCAGGATATTTTGGAATTCGTAGAGAATTAAACACTTTTTCACGAGAAAAATGACTGTCGTTTTTGAGAAAATTTGGTCCCAACATTTTCGAAACTTCTACACTTACAGTTTACATATACTAAAAAGATTATGGATTTTTGAAAAACCATCATTAGAAATTCTTTGCAACTCCAAAGTTAATAAACATAATAAATAATGAAACACCTCTAAAATGCTAATTATAACGATATGAGAAATATTTCAAAAATATTGCAATTGTAGTATTTTTTGAAAAATCAAAAGAATAGATCAAAGTGGCATTTATGTAATTTTATTTAGCGAATGTAGTGCTATCCGTAGAAAAAGTTGAAAGAAAACTTTGGAGCAGCTTTTTATAAAATATTGTTTTTAATATTGTCCATCTTAATCAGAATTCTGCAAAACTACTGTTTTCAAAAATATAAATGACATTAATAAAAGAACCGTTTGTGGAGAACAAATTCCATTTGAAGATAAATTCTCTATCTTCGATAATTTATTTGTACGATGGGGTCACAAAATGTTTTGCATTTTTCAAAAATTCAGTGGTAACAGTGAAAATAGGACCTACACCATCTTTATAAGTGTATTTCATTATATTCCTGCAAGAAATTTTAAGAAACAAACTTGGAGCCACATTTGAGAAAAGTTTCAAAATATTTCAGAGGTTTTATGTGAAGTACTCCAAAACTTTAAAGAATTATTTCCAAAATCGAAGGGCAATTCATTTTGAAAAAATTCTAAGAATAATTTGGGCGCTTATGTTGTTAAAAAATGGGTGGATGGGCAAACAGACTGACGGGTGGATGTTTAAAAAAAACGCTTTTTCACTCTTAAGGAATCACAAAATGTGGATTTTGACTATCCTACGTAGTAGGGAATGTAATTTACTGTAAAGAGGAGCAAGAAAGATCCACTTCTGTGGTATCAGGGAGGCACAAAACGAGTTTTTCGGTCGAAAAAAAAACGGTACTTTTCATAGCAGTATTATATAATGTTCTCTATTCTATGTATATTAATTTTTCAATAAATATGTGCGAAAAGAGAGAAACCACAAACACTTGTGTACTTCCGGCGCTAACACACGGTTCGCTAAAAAGGGAACTCGCTCATCAAGAAGCAAATTCTATTAATGTCTGCTTCCGGAAAATGGAAAGAAGAATTTTAAACATTACCCTGACAAGTAGAATACGAAATGAAGACATGCGAGAGGCAACACAAATTAATGTCGTTGAAACCCACTGTTAGACATCTGAAATGGCGTTGGGCAGGTGACATCATGCGACTCTTCCATATCAAGTGCACTTACTGTACGCCCGCTAGGGATCCAAGTCTTGGAAAGAGAAACGTCGGGACGCAGAAGCGACGGTCGGACGAACTGAAAACGCTGTTTGGCAGCCAATGGTCTACCTCAGCAAAGGACTGCCAGAAGTGGAAGACCACGTCTAAATCCAACACAACGAACGTATTCTAGAAAATTCAATTTCCCACCAACTTGATAAGTGCCAGTGCGGAAAGTAGTAAGCTGAAGTGTTAATTAGCTTTAAGAAGTAAATACAAAGTGAACAATGTTAAATTTGACTGTTACATAGTGAACAGTGTTACATTTTTTTATTTCTTGTGAAAATAGCGACTGTATAAGGAAGTTCGAGAATTCTACCCCTGGATCCTACCGCACTCGGCAACCCTTGCCCTCTACGGGGTTGTAACGGACTATAATAATAATAATAATAATAATAATAATAATAATAATAATAATAATAATAATAATAATAATAATATGTGCGTGTGCGACAGAGTTGCTGGTCCATAACGCAACCTGTCAACTGCAAATATTGGCGGGTGACCTTTTTGGCTGCCGCGTGACGTCAGACAGTCGCAAGTCGTGACGCACTGAGTATGAGAAGTCAGCGGAAAACAGCGTGGGAATAGGCGGAATAACACAATCAAATAGGAGCATTTTTCAGTCACAATCGACACTTTTCATTGCTTTCGTGCTTTTCCCAAGCTCCTGGGACTAACGCAACCGTAGACATCTCTTACAGGGACGGAGGCTACACAGTTTTCTTTCAATTTCTGCACTATTATTATTATTATTATTATTATTATTATTATTATTATTATAATTTGGAATATCGCAAGAAAGTTGGTGAAGGACCTTGGCGAGTGTGCAAATGGGAAGTGAGGCTCTGAGGAAGCAACTAGTGATTTACTTTTGCAATGGCATTGCAACGATTCGAAAAGTTGTGACAAATGCCAGGAAAATGTCACTGGCATACGAGAGGATCGAACAGATTAATTTGTTTTGCAACTCATTTGTGGAACTATTTGTGTAGCAAATCCTGCTTTAGAGGAAGAGGTACTCTGCACATCGTGTGTTGGTCCAGTGCAGGTTGGACGACGCCACAAAACCGGAGGTGTGACCTCTTAGCACGAAACAGAAAATCACACTTTCTTTTTTTTTTATATTAACGAGTAGCACATATGTGGATTTTCCACAAGCAAAACGATTAAAAGCATATTTCGAAGAAAATTGTCAGCTTAATTCAATTTCGCAAACATAAAAGATGTGGGAATTTTCAAAAGAACCGATTAAATGGATGGATTGATGTTTGAGCAAGTCACATCTAATAACCAGGAACCTGATTTAATACGCAGCTTCAATTAAGAAAAAAATAGAAAAATGGGTTTGCTTCCGTCATGGGTTCATAATTTCAAATAATTTTGAATTATGACACTTATTTTAAAACATTTTGTGATTATTGTTAACAGAACTCCTATGAAGCTTTTTAGTCATGCTTACCCCTCAGCGCACCAGTTAACTAAGCGTGTGTTACTGGTAATTCAACCACCAAATAAAACTTTAGGCACGTGTATCTCCAAACGTCATTTTTGGAGATGTGCCAATATTACAGCATGTAAAAGATGTATTTTGTGGGTGTATCCACACGTCGTTTGAGAGCTTGAATGAAAGAGAGCTATTCTTCGGGTTTTATAGCGTGGCCGATGACATTAGGTCATTTTTACACCTCCTGCCTTACAAACTGAATGTTTTTAATTCATTCGCGAACGTCCTTCTCAACGGGGCTGAAACATGTGCTTATCACTGTCATAAAGATGCAGATGACCTAATGTCATCGGCCAGCCACAAAGCCCGAAGAACAGCCCCGGCGCCGAGGGGCGTGGCGGGTGGTGGGCGGTACCTGTGTGGTGCGAGCCGAGCTGAGCTGCCTGGAGCCGGATGGGATCGCAGCGGCGGCCGACCCGGCACTGGCCCCTGGCCGACGCGACACGCTCCCGCGCGCCGCGGCCTCGCGCCCCGCCCCTCCCCGCCCCACCCCACCCCCCGCCTGACCAGGAGCCGCTTCTCGGAACGGGGGGGGGGGCGCCAGGCCTTCACCTGTTTCGTTGGCGACGGCAAACAGAATAAAAAGCAAGCACGGTTCTTTCAGAACCGGCTCAGATGACTAAGGCGGTAGCGGCTGCTACTGCAGCGTCTACGGGCCTACGGTTTGAGTCCCGACGGTCGCAACATTTTCCACTCTACATGGGTAGCTACTCGCCTTCAGGATTCGAGTCCCGACGGAGCCAGGATGCTCGACGCTATGCTTCGATTTAAACAGAAGTTCATTTGACGCACATCAGCTGTTACGGTGTCATCGAAGCGGCAGGTTGAACGTCACCCTAGTGACGTCACATCATAGTGACGAGTAAGCTACCGATTGGATGATATCATAACAACTGATGATCTGTCAAATGAAGCTCTAAATAAATCGAAGTATAGCTACATAGCAAGGTCGAACTCAGCCGCTGTGTGGAGGAGAATTCTACCGTCCCGTTGCTATGATGAGTAGTTTTCTGTTGTTTTTTTTTTCGATGCACACCAGGCGTATGCCGGAGCACTACCCCAACAAACGGGCCACGGACCGCGAGTGGTATTTCCTTCTTCGCGGGGGAGGAACACCACCCAATCCCAAGACAAAATACACGCGCTACACTTACGGGACTGATGACCTGAGTAGTTGACGAGCCCGGAAACACCAATCAAGCGCCTTCAGCCGCTGCCATACGCGCGGTCCCTGCGTTAAGACGCTGGCCTGGCATTCGCCTGGCATTGAACGGAGAACCCACGGAAAACTACCGCTCAGCCACCGTGGGAACTCGAACCCTCGATCTGCAGACCAGAGGCGCAGTAGAGCCCACGGTCACTCAGTCAGTTCTTAGAGCAAGGGTTGAAACCGGACAGGATTGTAAATAAATTTTAAGAATGGCTCTAATGTTCAAAGTCCCCAAGAGTTGAGGTTTCTCATCGTGGTAAGTTGTATTACATTACATGCAAGTTCAACACTACTTTCTAGCATGACTAGCACAACTCCCTGATTATTATCTAAAGCTATTCCCCCTTCAATTTCACACCAGATTCTGGAGCATTCGTTTGCTTGCAGGTTACTTTTTCTCCCATAAATATGACTGAACTCAAA
This sequence comes from Teleogryllus occipitalis, assembly GCA_011170035.1. Lineage (NCBI taxonomy): Eukaryota > Metazoa > Arthropoda > Insecta > Orthoptera > Gryllidae > Teleogryllus > Teleogryllus occipitalis. The sequence continues at coordinate 145,957 of BLKR01002780.1, forward strand.
TCATGATTACACAAATATCACAAATGTAGTTTTGATATATCTATCTTATATTAATATTTACATTACTAGCGATTTGTATATATTATTGCGTCTGTGTGTACAAGTACTTCAAATGAGGTCATATATTTTCTCGAAAACTCAAAACTTCTCTTTAAATTGAGCCCAAAATTCCCCATTTTTAGAAAAACTAACATTTTCCCCCAAATCGCTCAACGTATATACGGAGCGATTTTACCAGGTATCTCCCACTAGCTCTAAGCTCCCGACCGATCTCCAGGCATGTATGGTTGTGTGGTGCATGTTAGTGAAAGTGTGGAGGATAGGACAAGGAAGAGGAAGGAAAGATCGCGCGCGGGTCGTGGCCCGTTTGGTAGGGTACTGCACATGGTCTTGATCGGAGAAACCACGGAAAACTACCGATCAGAGCAGCCGGCCGCTAGAAGTCTCCTCCATACAGCGACTGAATTCGACATTGCTGCCAAGCTAGTATCGAAAATCTTGCCACCTTCAGGAGTGGAAACCTAGGACCTCCCGGTCAGACAGTTGTTGCATGTGACATCAGTTGATGCACTGAGCTATTTCTCCCGGTGAGTAATACACGTAGATTAGAGAAAGTTAAACTTCGCGAAAGTACAATATTGATGATATAGTTTCTTTGCTAAGTGAAATATATCCTACACAATCAATTCTTTAAAAAAGTCGTGAGCATTTAAAAAAACGTGAGTGGTTTGGCGTAATTATTTTCCAATTTGCAAATTCGAATTTCCCGCTCCACTTGCTCGTATCAGAAATCATCTTATTCGAATCGAGGATGGCATGCCCGCCGCGACAGGCAGTTTGAATTCTCGTCATTTTTTTTCTCATCCTTGTGAGAGGTTATAGCTGTAAGAAAATCAATGTGTAATAGGGAATTTGTTTTGATATTTTAGCTTTAAAAGAACGGGTTTTCGCACTTAACTCTTTGCACTCGTGAGCACCGAGCATAATACATGTCCTACAGCTCGTACGGCGTGTCCAAGATGCCGTACCAAATCCGAGATTGACTCGTAGGGCATCTCACGGATGTCTGCGTATTTTCATGGTGTGTAAAATAAAAGTTTCATTGTTGAATCGATCTGGGCTACAAGTCTGTTTTTACTTTCTCGTATACGTACGTATATACGGAGTAATATACGTAGTCTAGAGAAAAATATGAAATTATGCGCAAAAAACAGCTGATTTTCGGCATAAAAAATTCATCGCCGGGTCCTGATAACCAAAAAGTGGATAAATCCACTTTCTAAATTAAGAAAAAATCCTCTTACACGTGGTGTAGCCAGAATCCCTGTTTTGTAGGTCCTTGATGCCGAAAAACCAATTGAAACCAAAACGCCCGTCTGGTGTATGTGAACAAACCTAGCGCCTAAACCATGAGTAGGATTTTTCCAAATTGAAGAACCCCCTGTCGTTTTTGTGTGAGCTAAAGCTCTGCGATTTTCAAAAACATTCAGTAATTTTGGGGGGACTTTATAGGAAGCTTTAGGAACATTTTCAAAATTTTCTAAAAAATAGCTCCCTAACTTTCTTTTCGAATTTCTTGTAAGAATAGAGTTAAATACACTTATAAAGGTGGCATAGGTCCGATTTTCAAGATTAACTCCGAATTTTCGGAAATTGTAAAAGTATGAATTTTTTAGGCAACTTCTTACAACTACAATATTGAAGATAGAGACTTTTCCTTCAAATGAAATTTATTGGCTATAGTTCTTTCATTAAGGCCATGGAGATTTTTTGTAAAGTTTAGTAGTTTCTGTGCAATAGTCCGAGCAATATTTGCAATTTTTAAAAACTCCAAAAGGAAAATTTTCTCGAAAACGGCTCCAAATTTTTTCTTTAAATTTTTGGTAGGGTTATTGCCAAACGAACCCACCATGAAATAAACGCCCTATTGTTCAGTTCCTTTGTTTTTTCAAAAAGTACAAAAATGTATTTTTTATTTCTCTCACGTCGGTAATACTTTAGAAGCGATTTCTTAACAGTATTAAACTTTTGAGTATTTGTGTTTTAAATAATGTCAAATAAAGTTTCTCAAAAACTCAATAGTTTTCTGTAAAAATGAGCTCAACATTCCGCATTTTCAGAAACGCTCAAACGCCATTTTCTTAAAAATGGCTCCAAATATTTTCCTCAAATTTGTCCAATGGATAGTGGTTATTGTACTGTTTAATATGACGTTAAGTTTATTTTGGTGTATCATTTTGTTTTTTCAAAAATTACACAAATGTACTCGTAATTTTGTTTGAAATATCTCTCGCACCGTTAATTTGCTCATTTCCATCGATTTAAATACATTATTGAATTTGTGAGTGGAAGTGCTTCAAATGACTTCCAATGAAGGTTTTCGAGAACTCAATAGATTCCGGTAAAAATAGCTTCAAATTTCGCATTTACTGTAATGATAATATCAATTTTCTTAAAAAGAGCTTCAAATTTGTCAATGAAAATTTATATTTAGCACGAGGTTTTACTTTTCTTTAATATTATTGAAGTAATATTTCGGTTCTACTATTTAGAAAGCGTAAAGTTGAGAAAATGTGAAAAAAATTCTTTGGGCGACGATAGATGGCAGCTGAAATGAGGATTGAGCAAAACCATAAAGCCAGTCCACACCATGGAAATTAGAAAACTTTAGTACGAGAAAGTCTGTGCCATTCTGTAGCACCTCTAGTTACATAATGTTAACATAGTAACTTTATAAGATTATCATACACTTTGGCGTTTTACTGACTTGAAATAGCTAGCGCTGTTCCTGTGCTGGTCGACATTGCTGATCAGTACGCAACACCATATTGTTGTAACAGGCCAGTGGTGGAGGAAAATATTTTTTGGGCTTTTGGATGTGTCCATTACCAATGAGTATACGTTGTACAAACTACACAAGTAATGGGATGAGAAGAGACTTTAGAAAAAGACACATTTTTGAACTTGTAGATCGTAGGAAAGGGGTTGCAGGATAAATAGAAGTTTCCATTCCATCTTTTCACGAAACAACAATCGTATTTGTCGTGTTTGCAGCGGCAGGAAAACCGGGAGAAAAGCAACAATTTTGTTCTGCAAAACCGGTCGCGGTGAGCTAGCAGTGCATCCTGGATACTAGTTCTAAGCATTACATTCAATACATTCAAGAAAAAATAATAAATTGTAAATAATTATAACGTGTATTAATAATTTAGCAAATTAAACCTCTTTAAAAAGTAGTAATGTACGTTTTAACTTTCAATCTTTTGCTTATGAAATACCAAAATAATGAGCGTTATTTATGCATTTTATTTCTTACTTTTATTTCAATATATACGTAGTTCTAAAATAATTTTTTAAAATTATATTTTATTTTGCAATTTGTTTGTGAACAAACATTTGGCAAAATTTACATAGATTTACATAAACAAATACATGAGAGGAGTAAAATCCCATGACCGTACTCCACCAATGATACATTATTAATACTGTAATGTATCTTTCTCTATCGTCCTCGCTTATCCTCGCCCGCGCTTTGAACAGCCATATATAATGAATCCCCCCTTTTTTCCCTTTTCGACTATCTAGTACCGTGGGTAAGCTGGTGGTCCTATACAGGAATCCAAACGGATTGTGCGTGCTGAGGTAAATAACGACGAATATTTTGATCGATAAAAACGAACCACATTTTGGTTCGATCGTTTATTAATATTTCCTAGCCTTCCCTCTTTTCATTGTATACGGCGACAATTCACCGTCTTTCTTTCTACACTAGTACATAGTGCCCTATAACATAAACATTCCAAACAGAAAAAATAACACACAACAACGAAAATCACTCACACACAATAACACAAAACAATATAAAAATCCCATTCATACATCGAATGCGCATTCCCTACTTTTCTTTTGACTATTTCTTATTTTAATTCTACTGACAAAACTTGATCTTCGATAATTCTCTTTAGTTATGGAATGCGTCTTCAATGAAGCATCTGCAAGGAATTCAGGCACACACACACACATATATACGCGTGTCACTTCCCTGTTTTGCGGCTCAGCTCTCGTAACAGGGATGTCTGGTGGCCGCCGTCCAATGCTCTTCGATGTGCGGTCGCCGTCTACTCCTGCTCGCGGTCGCCTTCGGAAATCACTTCTCGCAAACCGCTATTATTCGCATAAATGTTACCATTCAGTTGCCAGTCCGTCACCGACTAATAAAATTATATGTGTTCGCGGTATACCGCTCGGCAAAACAGACAAAATGAAACAACTATTTTCCGCGTGTCGTCGAACACGTCCCTTCTTGAAATTACTACCGATCTCATCCGTTTATATTGAAAATAATCGTCCAATCGTACTGATCCGGGTATCTATTCTTTTATATTCCATAACGAAATGTTCGTCGCGTTGAATTTTCTTACACGAAAATAAAATACATTTCGTGATTCGTAATCACATCAAGTCCTACTAAAAAAAATAAAAATTCAAGTTACTCCCGAATTTTGTTCCTTTTCCTAGTATTGCAAAGTTCTAACACCCATCACAACGTTATTTCTATTTAAATTTCTACACTTTTGAAAAACTTAACAACACGCCAATTTCGCGCACACGAAGCGTTCCCCCCAGTGTTCACGACACATCTGACTCCCATCGGAATTTTTTTCTAGTAACTTACATTGTTACAGAAGATTTCTGTAACAAAATAATTGCTACTCGCTTGCTTTTTTCCTCTGTTGATTCCAAAAGACTATCTTCGCTTCTTAACATGGCATCATTTGTTTATCCCTTTTGGTTCATTGTAACTTCCAAATATTTTATCATTACTCTGCTTCCGAACGTGCGACAAAGTTGACACTAATTTTGTCGTCTTTCCCGTATTTTAGTCTATTATTTCCCAATGTTTTAGCCGAATCGGTCCGTGCGTTTTGTCATAATTCTTAAAAAACCCTGTTTATAATCTTTATTTTATACTTCAACAATGGCCGTATTCTGTTCATGTTATTAGAAAATTTCAATTATGTTTCAATTTATATCTGCTGAAGGTGTTGACCGAATTTGATGCCGTTTGTTTTATTTCATTCTATATTTTCTGCTCTACCGGACGATTATGTTCAATTTTCCCCAAATTTCACGCGCTACAATTCCTTATTTTAATTTGGACTTACAAAAATGTTTTCTATCGGCACCGTTGCACTCCATATACAAGTTTATTCTTTGTCACTTTTTTGGCAACGTTGCATCTGGGGTTTTGGTCTCGAAACGATGGATCATTACAATACAAATTAACTATTAATTATAATTTCTGAAATGAATAATTTAAAGTCGATGTGGAAGGTCTAGAGTATGATGGCGTTGAAGTCGTCTGGAGGAGTCACTATTGTCTAGTAAGTTGATGGCTAGAATATTCGGATTATTATGTAGTCTTTGTAGGTATTTTGCACTGGTATTCTTGATTTATTCTTTTATAGTTGGAATCTGTAAGTCTTTGTGTAATGTTGCATTCGTTACGTACCAGGGGGCATTTACAAATTTTCTTAAGTCTGTAGACTGGAAGCGTTGTAATATTTCAACATTAGAATTTTGAGCTCTTCCCCAAAGTTGAATTCCATACGTCCATACTGTTTTTAATATTGCTTTATACACAATTACTTTGTTTGCGATGCTTAACGATGATTTTCTTCCAAGTAGCCAGTTTAACCTTCTAAGTTTTAGGTCTAATTCTTTTCTTCTTTATATGTTTTTTCCATGTCAGTCTTCTGTTCAGAGTAAGTCCGAGATATTTTGCCGAGTCATTTTGAGGAATACATTGCGATCCGATTTTTACAGGTGGACACGTTTCGTGCTTCAGACTAAAGGTGACTTGGACAGACTTCTTGTCATTGATCTTGAGGCGCCAGCGTTTCTGCCACTTGTGGATGGATTGCAGATGTTCTTCTACGAGACGAGATGCTTCTGCTGGATCTTCATGTCGAGCTAAGATGGCTGTGTCGTCCGCGTAGGTTGCTGTCAATGCGTTTACAGATGATGGGATGTCGGCAGTATATAATGAATAAAGGAAAGGTGCAAGCACACTTCCTTGAGGCACTCCTGACTTTATAGGGATAAGTTTTGAAGTTTCACCGTTAAATTTTATTTGAAAATATCTCTCTGTAAGATACGATTTTAACAAGTGATAGTAAGGATACGGTAGATTTTTCTTAATTTTATACAATAGACCTGGGTGCCAAACCTTATCGAAAGCCTGGCTTACGTCTAGAAATACAGCAGAACAATATTCTTTATTTTCTAGCGATTCACTAATTTCGTTTACTACTCGATGAATTTGTTCTACAGTCGAATGCTGTTGTCTGAACCCAAACTGATGATGAGGTATTATTTCATTTTCTTGTAGAAGTGGATTTAAACGTGACAGAAGCAGTTTTTCAAAAACTTTTGATAATATTGGCAGTAGACTAATAGGTCTGTATGATACAACTTCATGTGTTGGTTTGCCGGGCTTAGGGATGACTATTACTTGAGCGATTTTCCATTGATCAGGGAAGTGTCCTAGTCTTAGGATGGCATTGAAGATGGAAGTAAGTAAGGCTATTAGTTTTCTTGGTAGATGGTGTAGAATTGTTGCTGAAATCATATCGTATCCGGGAGCTTTTTTAGTTGGTAAATTCTTGATTGTTGTTTCAACTTCTCGAGCACTTACGGATTTGATTTGGGGAGCTAGTTGCAGTGGTGAATCTAAGAAGTTGTAAATTTCTTCCTCTTCTATAGCAGATATTTGTGAAGGAAATGGTTGAAAGATGTTAGAGAAATGGGACGCGAAGCATTCAGTTTTTTCTTCGTAGGTTTTAGCCCATGTGCTGTCGATTTTTCTGATGGGAGGAATAGGTTGCATCGGTCTCTTCAAGTATTTAGTAGTTTTCCAAAGAGAATACTCTGAGTTCGAATTCGGAATCAATTTTGTGAGTTTATCTTGTAGGGCGTGGTTTCGATATTCTTGAAGTAATCTTTTGAGGTTTTGCGAAGCTGAATTTAGTCTTCTTTTGACTGCTGGGTCTTTAGTGATTTGCCATTGTTTCTTTAATTTACGTTTTGATTTCACCTTTTCTCTTATTACTTGTGGGATATATAGCTTTTTGTTTTGCTTTATTTCTGGTGTAGAATGCCACGCAGCTTGATGGAGTTGTCTGGTTACATATTCTATAGCTTCATTTATGTCGAAAGCAGTTTTAAATGGTAGATTATCTGTGCTGTTATTAGTTAGCCATTCTGAGAAATATTTCCAATCTGTTCTATTGTTGTGGATTGAGGTTTGCTTATTGTCTTCAATAATGATTGAGCTAATGACTAGTAGAACCGGTGAATGATCAGACGATAGATCTTGTGACCAGTAGGTGTGAATGTAACTTTGGTTAACTCCTTTTACAATAAAGAAATCTAATACATCAGGAATTTTGTTAGTGTCTGTCGGCCAGTAAGTGGGTTGGCCAGAAGAGAACGAGGATAATTTTTCGTTTATTATAGTTTCATATAGAGATTTACCTTTCGGGGAGGTTAGTCTGGAGCCCCATAATGAATGTTTAGAATTGTAGTCACCGCCAGAAATAAATCTTGGTCCAAGTGTTCTGAAGAAGCTTGCGAATTGTGAACTCTGGATTTTATGCTTCGGAGGGCAGTATACTGCTGCAATATTCAATGTTCCGAATGCATCTCTTACTTGAATGGATGTTGCCTGCTAATGGACGTTGCCTGCCTGCTGTTCTAAAATATGGATTTAAAGTATAGACTCCCCATGAACGTTTCATGCATCTATTACACAGCAAATAAGAAATTGAATAAAAATTATATATTGGTAGGCAATTATCTTCCGTGACTGGCGAAATAGGTTAGGAGCTGGTTCGGGCGCATGCAAAGTATCTGCTTGAGCTGTGCCGCCATTTTCCATTGTCGTCTTGGGGATGCCTTACGAGGTGGGGTATCTCAAGACCTTAGGAAGATGCGAACCTAGAGTTCGTACATGCTTGTCTTGTCACAGATGTCATACGAGTGCAAAGGGCTAACCTTCTACGATAAGTAATATGTTTTGCAAACGATGACAGATGTGTTAATATGGGCACAAATTGCGATATTATAAATTACATAACCCTCCGAGATATGAGTAGTTCTCGCTATTTTTTAGACACAGTTTTTAAAATTTATTTCCCTTTATTTATTTATTTATTTACTGATTTCACGTCAAAAACTGTTAAAACTGTGTGTGACGTTCTACGAGAAGAGTGCACGTTTTCTTAAATTCTGGAAACGCTACTTTAACCCACATGAACGTTAAAATCTGAATACAGAGAAGAGAGAGAAAATAGAGACGAGAGAGAGGAGAGAGAAGAGAGAGAAAGACAGAGAAAAAAAGAAAGACAGGGAAAGAGAGCGAGAGCGAGAGAGAAACCCCGTGTTGCCTACTACTCCACACCAATTCTTTTCGCCAGGAGGACAAATTCTCGGGTTGGGCACCTATGCCTCTGTGGGCTTTTATCCGCACTGCCCGCCGACGCGTTAGCGTTGGCAGGCTGACGGCCGGATCCAGCCGGAACCCTGTTTGCCTTCGCGGCAACCTCCCCATATAATGCCTGGGTGGGGGCCGCCCTGCTAGCTCAGAGCTCCTAGCTTTCCAGGCTAGTACCAGTGTCTCGATAATGCGCCACTCACATGCGCCGGGAACAAGTTCCTTCCTCTTTGCCCAGAGTATCGGGCCACTGCCATGACGAATCCGAGAGCCCAACTGGGGGGCACCTGGACTAAGGCCCAGGCGGCTCGGAGCCCTTATCCCGTCTCCCTAATGCGTACCGCCAGCTCACGACGTGGGTAACCCCGGTACCGAAGCAACCTGACGGGAGGTAACTTATTTCCCGCCGAACTTTAAAGTGGGATTCGGAGTACTCCGAGGAGCATTCTTTGCCCAATCCTGCTCTAAAGTCGACGCGCCATATGCCCAACTGCTGGATGGCCGGTCGCCCGGCCACCAGGAGCTTAGCATCGCCTTCTCACTGCCTGCACGCCAAGCTAACGACGTGAGCGGCGCCGCGAGACTCAGGGTCCGGGTGGTCGTCTACGACACTCCACCAGAGACCACGACGACCTACGCCATCGTGATCCCCCCTGCGGGGAATCTGAATACAGATGTAAATGAGCGTATTTGGCAAGAATTGATAAGAAAATAAGATCAACGCGAATATGCCAAACGAATCGTCCATTGGTACTTTCTCGCCCAACTTCGTAAGAAGAGAAAGTATTGTAATGGTGAACCGGTAACTCTAATTGTCGGGTCCTGGTAACGAAAAACGGAATAGATCTTGTCCCTGTATGTAGTAAATTACTTCCTCTAACACTTTCCGTAGTCACAATCCAAGTTTTGAGTCCTTGATACAGAAAAATCGATTAACGGCAAAACGTCTTTCTTCTGTCCGCAGGTGGTCAACGCTAGCGCGTAAACCGCTCAGTCTATATTCTCTTACTAAGTGCGAGAAAAAACGTGATCTTGAATACCACTACTCTTTTACACGTCCGTCCGGGAAACGTTCAGAAAAACGATTATTCCCGGGTCGGCATGGTACGACTCAAAGCTCGGCCATTTTAAAAAGCAATCTTTAATTGTTGGGGGTTCTTGCCCTAACATCTTCAAAATTTGCTCAAAAATGGCTTCAAATTTTTTCTTTACATTTACTGTTAGAATAGAGTGAAATATGAGTACTTAACATACAGGCACGGTCCAAAAATATTTTTGACAATCACCTTTTTAAATTATTTTTCTTCAACTAACTATCACACATGACGTTTCGGAGGGTTCTTTTCTCCTTCACCAGACATTCACATTATTAACTGTAAAGAAAGGGAATTCTTGTCATGTGCAGTGATGCAGATCTCGTTACGAATTGATTACTCGATCACGAGTAGATCGTCATCTAGGAAGACTTTGTTCCTCCCAACCTGGTCGAGGGTTCGCCCACCCCATTGAGTCCCGCACCAAATTCGCCCTCGACCAGGTTGGGAGGAACAAAGTCTTCCTAGATGACGATCTACTCGTGATCGATTGCACGAACACTACTAAAATTTTTAAAAAAATGTATACCAGATGTATGCCAGTATGTATACCAGAAAGTAAAAGGGCAGTGCATTGGCAGAGCTTTTATTTGTACTCCAGTGATTCATGCGAAAAGATTTCTGACGTGGTTTTGGCCGCAGGACGGGAATTAACAGACTTTGAACGCCGCATGGTAGTTGGATGGGACATTCCATTTCGGAAATCGTTTGGGAATTCAATATTCCGAGATCCACAGTGCGAAGAGTGTGGCGGGAATAGGGCCTCACTTCAGGCCTAACCTCTCACCTCAGGCAACGCAGTGGCCGAAGCCCTTCACTTAATGGGCGAGAGCAGCGGCGTTTGCGTAGAGTTGTCAGTGCTATCAGACAAGCAACACTTCCTGAAATAATAGCAGAAAGCAAGGTCAGACATACAATAACGTCTCCTTTAAGACAGTGCGGCGAAATTTGTCTTTAATGGGCTATGGCAGCAGATGACTGAATCGGGAGCCTTTGCTAACAGGACGACCCTCTCCTCGGCTCGCGCCAGTGCTCTCCACCATATCGACTGGAAAACTGTAGCTTGGTCAGATGAGTCCAGATCTCAGTTGGTAAGAGCTGGTGGTAGGGTTCGAGTGTGGCGCAGACTCCACGAAGCCACGGACCCAAGTTATCAGCAAGGCACTGTGCACGCTGGTGGGAGCGTAATGGCGTGGGCTGTTTTTACATGGAATGGACTGGGTCCTTTGGTCCAACTGAACCGATCATTGACTGGAAATAGTTATGTACAGCTACTTGGAGGCCATTTCAGTCATTCATGGACTTCACGTTCCCAAACAACGATGGAATTTTTATGGTTGACAATGCGCCACGTCACAATTCTTCGTGATTGGTTTGAATGAAAGCTGGACTTCTCGAAGCTCGAATTGTTCATTCTGGACTCGAATTGCTCATTCTGGATTTCACCACCCAGAGAGCCCGATATGAATCCCATCGAATGTTTATGGGACATAATCGAGAAGACAGTTCGTACACGAAATCTTGCTCCGGCAACACTTCCGCAATTATGGACGGCTTCAGAGGTTCAATGTTTCTGCAAGGGACTTCAAACGACTTGTAGAGTCCCTGCCATGTCTACTTGCTGCACTTCGTCGGGTACACGGAGGTCCGACACGATATTCGGAGGGATCCCATGACTTTTGTCGCCTCAGTGTATATATAAACGTTCTTGTCCAATAAAGAAAGTAACGCAACAGTAGCGTAAAACTATTTATAGTTTTTTTCCGCACTGCATATTCCCTGGCTAATCTATTCCGATTCGAAACTGTGATTTTGAAATACATTCTTTAAAATTTGGGGGAAGTTGAAACCCCCTGGGATATTTCCAAAATTTTCTCAAACCTGGCTCCAAATTTTCACTTTGAGTACGTACAAAAATACGGAGTAATACATGTGGTGTAGAGAAAGTTACGCAAAGCTGAAAAAATCGATTTCGAGATGTCAACTGAAAAACTCGCTTTTCGTGTCCCTTGATACCGAAAAGCGTGTTTTTCGTAACGTCCGTTCGTCAACAGCACTAGCGATAAACTATTTGTGGAATCTTTTCCGAAATTAATATTCCTCGGTCAATCTGTCCCGACTTGAAGCATTGTAATTTTGAAAAGAATTCATTTAATTTCGGGGTACGTTACATGAAAACCATACGACTATAATTCTAAAACCTTTCTAAAAAATGGTTCAATTTCTTTAAATTTCTTGTAAGAATAGAGTGAAATATACTTACAAAGACTGCATATGTCCCATTTTCACTTTTAACTCAGAAATTTTGAAAATTGTTAAAGTGAAATTTCTTCGGCGTCTTCCTAAAAGTAACGATTTTTACTTCAAATGAAATTTATCTATAATTAGTTATTTCATAAATGTAATTTTTGTGATCTATCTCGCACGTCGTTAATATTTACAATACTAGTGATTTTTATACATTACTGCAATTCTGAAAGCAAGTGCTAAAATGATGTCTTAAAGTTTCAAAAAAATTCAATACGTTTCTGTGAAAATAAGCTCGAAATTTTGCATTTTCAGAAGCGCTCAAACGCTATTTTCTCAAAAGCGGCTGCAAATGTTTTTGAACAGATAATGCTAAATATACTAAGTAAAAAACGGCATTTTGCTGCATTCTACTGTTTTCTCCAAAATTACAATGATATAATTTCTTTTAAAATGTCTCTGACGTCGTTAATATTTACATTATCGGCGACTCGTATACATTACTGCATTTGGGAGTAAAAATGCTTCAAATGATATCCAATAAAGTTTCCCGAAAATTCAAAATTCTTCTGTGAAAAAGAAATCGAAATTGCGCATTTACAGAAACGCTCAAAACTTTACTCAAAAACCGGCTCCAAATTCAACGAAAATTTGCATACAGGACCAGGTTTAAGCCTTCTATTATATAATTGAAGACATATTTCATTTCTATGGTTAGGGATTCAAAAAATTGAAGAAGAAAAAAGGGAAAAATGTCTTTTTGGTGGCAACCGAGAAAAGGCTGGGCAAAACTGAAAAGACAGCCAACACTGAATAGATAAGGAAAATAAAGAGTAAGAGAAAGTATGTGCTATTCTGTAGCACCAGTAGTTACTTTCTCGTAAAGTACGTATATTAAATACTGAGTCGAAAATAAGCCATGCAATCCTGAGATTAATCGATTTCGAGATTTCAACGGAAATACACATTTTGAGGTCCGATAAAGTGTGTGTGTGAGTGTGAATTTTTTTTTCAAAACGTCCGTCTGCTTGTGAACACACCAACGCCTAAACTACTCCTAGGATGTTTTTGAAAATGAATTACCCTTGTTGATCAGGTCCGACTTGAAACTCGGCGATTTTTTAAAACATTCTTTAAATTTTGGGGATACGTCACATGAAACCCCTGGGACATTTAAAAAATGGTTCCCATTTTTTTCTTTAAATATGTTGTAACAATAGAGTGAAATATGGAAGAGAAATATAGAAAATATGGCATAGGCCTGAAGTTTAGAAAACTACAGAAGTTAGAAGTTTTTTCAGTGTCTTCCTAAAACTACAATACAGACGATAGCAATTTTTTCTTCAAATGTAATTTATTCTCCACAATTAGTTCTTCAATTTTTGTACATTCAATTTTGTTTAGAAAATTTTAGTTTGCATTATGAGTGAAATATGGGTAATATTAAAAATATCAAAAAAAAGATTATCTGAATAAATACGTTATTGCATTTGTTAGTACTGTGACATACCGATATGTCACATGAAAATAAACTAACATTTATTTGAAGACTATATGGTGGAATATGCATTAAGAAGTTTAGACGATCGAAAGGTCAGCTACACCAAAATATAACGAACGCATGGATTGGCTGGGTGAGAGAAGGACGGTCAAATGTTATGAAAAAAAAGAAGGGAGTTTAATACGAAGCTTCGAGGGGTGAATCATGCAGGAAGATTTGATTCTGACCGGCATCGCGTGTCTGAACTGATCGTAGGTTGTGAGAGGGAGCGAGTGTAATGCAGATAGTCAGAGTCGGGTTTTTCAGATCGTGAAAGTTTAAGGACAGTAAATGATATTGCAGATATTGCATGTGGAAGTAATATTGACGCATAAATTGGGACTTTGTCGGGAGTGGTAATCGAGTTATAGGTTTCGGGACTATGTCATAGGACGTAATCGGGACTGATAATTTTGATAGTTTGACACCATCTTGGATAGGAGCAGAAGAGGATTTCTTGGAACTTTGGACTACGGCAAGCTCGCAAGATATTTCGACTGAGAAGTCTTCGAGGGACATCAACAGAAGAATAGATAAGTTAACCGCGGTATAAAACTCTAAATTCAAAGATATCTTAATAAAAGGCCTAACATCAAAATCATTTATTAAATTCACTATATTGTTTGCAAAAAGGTAACAATAAACTTTGTTAAATTTTGTTCTTTAGAAAAGAAAATGATCTTTCATTTAGTCAATCCAAACAGTAATGAACTAGGAATTAGAATCATTCTATTTCAGATTCCCAGCAGCGCTGTATAGTCTGCGGATCCTATAATTCATTATAAAGGTAATAAGGATTATAATATATCGTGACCCATTGACCCATCAAGCCGGACGATAAGATCTTTGCGAGAAATTAATGTAGAGAGAAAAATTTGTATATCGCAGTACATATGTTTCTAACAATTTAAGAAAAAGGTCCTTTCGAGGACTCGAAGCTTTTTTGTGAAAATGGGCTCAAATTTCTGCATTTTCAGAAACGCTCAAACAAATTTCATATTTCAATTCTATCACTATTAAGGACCCAAAAATTTGAGAAAATGTGAGAAAAAAATGTGTTTTAGGTGTCAAAAGATGGCAACTGGTATGAATGTGTTGCGAAAATGTGGCAAAAGCGAAGTCGTTCGCCTTTCACCAAGGAGGTCCGGGTTCGATTCCCGGACAATCTCATTTGAAATTTGTGCAAAACGAGTGCAGCTGCTTCACAAGGGCTAGTCCAACTCCTGTGAAGTGTCCTAAACCCTACCCCTATCCTAGTCCCTTCCCAATACTGGCCGCTGGGTAGTGACGCAGGAGCGCGTAGCAGGAGGCGCGTACGCGATGCTACCTGGCGGTCCTCTTGACTAACGGACTACGTAAGGAACAAAACCAAACACATTGACTTTAAAAATATAAATAACAGAGGATTATTCCTAAGAGTTCAACGCCCAATGGGGGTTATGAGATGCGTTGCGTCATGACGAAGGCGCAAAGTTAAAAAAAAAACAACACCAAAAAGCTAGCTTAGACTAAAGAGATATGGAAACTATTATGAGAAAGTCTGTGCCGTTCTGTAACACCTCTAGTTTCTTCCTCACATACAGCAAAGTGTATATGATGGTGTCGGTTTGATATTCATTCAAAATGTGTGAGCTTTCAAAACTTGCTAATTTAAATCTTTCTGCTTCTTTTGCTTCAAGTATTTTACCAGATGGCTGAAGAATGAGTAGGGTACAATTTGAAATGTTATATTGCATATTCCTTAGAAATAATGCGAGAAAGTATGTGCTGTGTATTTTCACACTTGTTATTTGTTAAAATTATTACAAACTTAAATTTTATTCATTAAAATTATTAAGAACATTAGTTTTTTTTGTTTTATTGAAGAGTATAACACTTTTATATACTCAACCATACGTTGTGAAGTCATTTAGAAAACAAACTAGCATAGTTATAACTAGGATATCTTATTTTGACTTATGAAATCCTCTTAAATTTCAAATTATATATATTACCTGTTGTGGACTTTTGTAATTAATTTGTATGTTTTATTAAATTTGATGGCAGGGAAAAACATTGATGAAAAGGAAAAATATATTTTTTTAAAAATAATGATCCCCCCCTCCCAATGTTTGATTTATATCACCATCATCCTAATCAGAAGTACTTCAGATTTCTTTGAATTAATTTCGAACAGTTTAGTTTAGGAAAATTGTTTTCCAAATTTTGTCTTCCTAAAAAGAATAAATTCTTCTCATTTCAAGAATACTAAAAATTTATTGAGAAATTATAAATTGTTTTTAGAATATGAAGGTGAATTTAACAAAATTACAATACATAGGGAAACAAATCTGGATTTTGCAGATTTTTCATAACATATCAAATTTCATTTAACATTTATCCACTTAAAATTATAAGTGGAGAAACAATGGTTTTGGCACTTAAACCTTTACAAAACTAAATGCTTCAATTGTGTAAATCATAATCAAGCTATAAAGAGAAAGATCCTTGAATAGATTAATTATTGGTTGTATTTTGTTAAGTAGCCCATTCTACAAATCTATTTTATATTTATAACACTTTTATGGAAGTTTTTTTTTCTACATTACATTCGTTGAAGAATTTTGAATCTAAAGTACTGTTTTTGAGTTTTTTCTCCAACTCTGAATCATTGCCTATTCAGGATTCAGAAGAGCAAAGCATTCTCTCATTGAGGTCAAAAAACCCTGTGTAAATAATTTAAATGCTTTCATTTTCTTCAATTTATTTACTGTCTTGCCCAATAAACACTAAAAACATTGAATTTTAATTCCTCCAGTTATTCTTCTTGTAACAAATCTAGACAACATTTTTTTCTTCTTTCATAATATTAAATGTGCTGTGATATTACACTAACAGATATACCTGTACACAGTCCTGATTTAAAAATTTTAGGTTGCAGAATGTGCCATAAATTAATTAATTTAATACAAAAAGTTACATATTTATAATATAATTAATAATTATTCCTGAGGTACCGGAACGCCATTGCGTTGCGTTTTCTCAGAAATCAATCCCTGCCTGTACAAGAACTGCTGACCTGCAACCAGACAAAATTGGAAAGAACAGACAATAGAATTCCAAACCTTTTGCTTGTGGTGCATTCAGACCAGAAGAAAAGCAAAACAGAGGATGCCTCTCAAAAAAGAAAAAAATTTAGACTCAAACCCTGGAGATGAAATAGTCTACCATGGGTAAATTCTTGCTTAAGGTGATAATGGTGGTTAACATTACATTGCATTACATTACCACAAACTTAATTTTATACCAGTCACAGACAGAAATACATATTGGTTTTGCATTTGTAAAGCAATTGTTTGTGCTCTTATACACAAATGTTACATTACTTAGTAACTATCTTCCAATATCTTACCATAATGTGAGATTTCCCCAAATGGTTCTTTCAAACATTTCAGAACATATGCAACAATTTAATTAACACAAGTCTGTAATAAAGTATTCAGTACTACCCTGTGAGCATGATATTAATTCCCTTTATATTTATGAATAGGCCTATCTAGAAACAAACAGCTTTATAAAGGAGCTTTACAGAAAAAAAACATACATACACAGTTCATTATTCTTGATTTCTTTTCATTTTGCCAGTGTTTTTAAATTTTGTTTGCAGGCCTCAAGTCCATTTTGAAATTCAATATTATTGGGCTCCATATCAACAGCTTTAATCATATCCTTATATGCTGCTTCGAAGTCACCTGTTTTACAAACAGCTGAGTCACTGGGAATTTCATTCAATAACAACATATAACAAAAATCAATATCCACTGAAATATCATTAAATGACTCCCCCAAACAACATACCAAGTCTGTAAAGAACAGTTGCTCTATTGTAGAAGGCTACAGCAAGATTTGGGTTAATTTCAATTGCTTTGTTGTAATCATCTATCGCAGCATCAAATTCAACCTGCATATATTTGGCATGCCCCCGATCATTGTAAAGTAAGGCAAGGGCGCTGCTGCTGTATTATGAAACGCAAAACGTAATGTCATGGTGTTGTTCTTTGGTAATGTAACCTTAATGATAAGTTGTTTTGGTTTCAATTGAAGGAAGCAATTTTGCTATGCAAAAAAGATTTAATTCAACTTGTGAATAATACAAGTGGCCTATTACCTATGAACATTTCGTTTCTCGATATGTTCCGTAAACGAGTCTTCCAAAGTTTTGAAGTCCTTCATCCTGCCGTCACTTGTAAAATTGCGTTGGCATTGCATTTTCCTTTCTTAAAGAACAACAGATAGTTCTTTATTACCTGGGTGCCCCTTCAATAATGCCCACTCCAAAGCAAGTTCTGGGCACGTTCATTGGACCTAATAGGTCCGACCTATGTCACTAGATGAGCTATTTCCGGTTCTTATTTGAATTTTTGAATAGCGGCTTCATATGTTTCTGCCCGTGATCTCTATAGTAACTGGATTCTGTTCTACACAAACACGCTCTGTGGGTGGATTGGCGAACCACTTCCTTTCTAAGGTTCCTTCAGCCTGGCGGGAAATAACCACAACCTAAGCAGTGTTCGTAGCGGAAATCAAGTTTCGCGTCACATGGTTCATTAGTTGATTGATAGTGATTCCGGGCGCATCTACTACTAAGATCGATAGTCCCGTTAGTGTAGTGTATGTTTACATTGCGGGAAGTTTCTTTTCCTAAAAATGTTCCTTCATCAATGGACCAAAATAAACACTTATAGGATTATTTTTAGATCTTTTGAAAGCTGTAGACATTATTGACTGCAACATCTTGCTCTCAAAATTACCTTCTTACGGAATTCGGGGTATTGCCCTAGCCCTTTATTGGATGATTTTTTTATTTTTACTTGGAATAATTATTTTCATTACATTCATTTATTTTAACTACGGAGAAAATAAAAAAAATCAGAAGTAAATATTGCTTGAGAAAAACACACACATTATGTATATATATATATATATATATATATATATATATATATATATATATATATATATATATTGAGATATACAAATTTTTCTCTCTACTTTAATATCTTGCAAAGATCTTAGCGTCCGGCTTGCTGGGTCAATGGGTCACGATATATTATAATCCTTATTACCTTTATAAGGGATTATAGGATCCGCAGACTATACAGCGCTGCTGGGAATCTGAAATAGAATGATTCTAATTCCTAGTTCATTACTGTTTGGATTGACTAAATGAAAGATCACTTTCTTTTCTAAAGAACAAAATTTAACAAAGTTTATTGTTACCTTTTTGCAAACAATATAGTGAATTTAATAATGATTTTGATGTTAGGCCTTTTATTAAGATATCTTCGAATTTAGAGTTTTATACCGCGGTTAACTTATCTATTCTTCGTTGATGTCCCTCAAAGACTTCTCAGTCGAAATATCTTGCGAGCTTGCCGTAGTCCAAAGTTCCAAGAAATCCTCTTCTGCTCCTATCCAAGATGGTGTAAAACTATCAAAATTATCAGTCCCGATTACGTCCTATGACATAGTCCCGAAATCTATAACTCGATCACCACTCCCGACAAAGTTCCAATTTATGCATCAATATTACTTCCACATGCAATATCTGCAATATTATTTACTGTCCTTAAACTTTCACGATCTGAAAACCCGACTCTGACTATCTGCACTCCACTCGCTCCCACTCACAACCTACGATCCGTTCAGACACGCGATGCCGGTCAGAATGCAATCTTCCTGCTTGATTCATCCGCGAAGCTTCCTATTAAACTCCCTTCTTTTTTTTCATAACATTTGACCGTCATTCTCTCACCCAGCCAATCCATGCGTTCGTTATATTTTTGTGTAGCTGACCTTTCGATCGTCTAAACTTCTTAATGCATATTCCACCATATAGTCTTCAAATAAATGTTAGTTTATATTCATGTGACATATCGGTATGTCACAATATATATATAGTGACATACCGATATGTCACATGAAAATAAACAAACATTTATTTGTAGACTATATGGTGGAACATGTATTAGAATATATCACGAGAGCAAAGGCTTAGCAACGACCGGGAATAAACAATGTAGTTTTTGTTTTTTGTAAATGCATTAGGAGGTGGCTGCATGCCGAAAGTAAAAAATTTGGGATTGGGTGAAGAAGTTTAGACGATCGAAAGGTCAGCTACACCAAAATGTAACGAACGTATGGATTGGCTGGGTGAGAGAAGGACGGTCAAATGTTATGAAAAAAAAGAAGATATGTCTTCGAGGGGTGAATCATAGAGGAAGATTTCATTCTGACCGGCATCGCGTGTCTGAACTGATCGTAGGTTCGTGAGAGGGAGCGAGTGTAGTGCAGATAGTCAGAGTCGGGTTTTCAGATCGTGAAAGTTTAAGGACAGTAAATGATATTGCAGATATTGCATGTGGAAGTAATATTGATGCATAAATTGGGACTTTGTCGGGAGTGGTAATCGAGTTATAGATTTCAAGACTATGTCATAGGACGTAATCGGGACTGATAATTTTGATAGTTTGAGACCAGTTTGGATAGGAGCAGAAGAGGATTTCTTGGGACTTTGGACTACGGCAAGCTCGCAAGATATTTCGACTGAGAAGTCTACGAGGGACATCAACGAAGAATAGATAAGTTAACCGCGGTATAAAACTGTAAAGTCAAAGATATCTTGATCAAAGGCATAACATCAAAATCATTTATTAAATTCACTAAATTGTTTGCTAAAAGGTAACAATAAACTTTATTAAATTTTGTTCTTTAGAAAAGAAAGTGATCTTTCATTTAGTCAATCCAAACAGTAATGAACTAGGAATTAGAATCATTCTATTTCAGATTCCCAGCAGCGCTGTATAGTCTGCGGATCCTATAATCCATTATAAAGGTAATAAGGATTATAATATATCGTGACCCATTGACCCAGCAAGCCGGACGCTAAGATCTTTGCAAGAAATTAACGTAGAGAAATTTTGTATATCTCAGTATTAAATCAATGAATAACAAACGTTTGCAATAATTGTATTTACTATTAATAACAGAAATATTCCATTTATATGGTAAATAAAGACAGCATCATTATAAACTAAATTCCGAATAGAATAAGACTTACAACACTAAAATATTTCCAAAATTTATTCTAAACTTCAATATTCTCGTGAATGATCCTAATTTTTTTCCACAGCCAAAACTCTGAATTACGAAAATTTCAATTTCCAACAAACACTTGAAAAAATTACATTTCAAATTCTAACAAACAAAGATCACTTAATAAATTACATTAATTGTCTTCCATTCCTAAAACAGTGAAACCTATGAAGAATAATACCAGTGGTCGAGTGTATCCCTTCCATTGGTGACGCTTGGGTTAATTCGACCGAATGTGTATATCCAAATAAAATAATATCGAAACAGAACGATGTGGCAGTTATTACTATACAATTGAAAATGTTGTGAAACTATTCCTGATCTTTTTGCTTAAGTCGCCATTTCTGTATTATCTAACCATATGGAGCATATTTTGTATTGAACTGGTGTAAAGTAACAAGATAGGATTTAAATTTGTTGCTGCATTAGTATTGAGCTGGCATAGATGTTGGTTAATGCTGCCATGGACGCTAAGAATTTCACGAATTTGATAATCATCTTCGAATTCGCTCTTCGAACATTTTAGTTGTCGTTTGTCAACGCTTCTTTTAGATTTAGTTGTTTATTTGGGTCTGAGCTAAGCGTTTTATTAATTTATATTGTGTTCTGTAAAGTATACTGTAATTTTTGAAATGAAATGCGGATTATCCGTGACTTTTTGTATCTGATCCAGACTCAGGTCCTATTACTTCGGATAACCGTGATTTATGTAACAGATAGATGTGTAAAGATTGCCATTTGTACTAAATTTAATACGCGGTTAGTAACATCGCGGGATAAGTATGTTCAATTCCTATGTTTCTAAACTCATTATACTCATTGTTTTCTTGATTGCGCTAGAACATTAAATTACAAAGCATAAAGTATTCATAGTCCGAATTCACTTTTGTGTGAGTTTATTTCTAAAGAAAATTTGAAGTTGAACATTCTTTCTTGAACACCTTCTAGAAACAGATGAAACACAGACAATGTCAGTATAAATACACGACTTCTCAGCTTTCGACAAATCAACATATGCTGCCAATGTTAAAGACCGGAACTGTACATATTATTATTATTTATTAAAGTACAAAATAATTATTCAAAAAAATTAATATTCTTCGCTGTCGCAAGGGAATGTTTGATCCTGTCAGCTTGACAATAATTTCAATTTACACCGTGTAATTACTAGTGTGCTGACCTGGATGGTCGAGGTGGCTAAGAGCGAGTACCGACTCAGCGCTTCGGTACGAAGGGTCGCGGGTTCGAGTGCCGCCTTGGGCATGGCTGTTTGTCCCTTGACTTTGTGTGTGTTGTCGCGGAGGGCCTCGCGTTCTGCTGACCCCAGATCAGAGGAGCCCGCAAGAGTGTTTGTCTAGTGTACGGTCAAATATGCGTCCCTTCGGGACGTAAAGGGCAACCGGCTGTCGGCTGGATAAAAGCCCTAGAAAAAAAATTACTAGTGTGAGGACCTACCTGCAACGGTAGCAATACAGTGCTCTCGTTTTCCGGTTGCTCAGGAGCAGAGTGCAGAAATGCAGCCTGGCAGGCAGCGAACGTGTCACTAGGAATCCGCCTGACAGTTTCCAGTTCACCAGGAGTCAGTGATGAACGAATACCAATTAAAGACCTGCTGAATGGTTTCTCTGACATCATACGTTCGTCAAAAATATTCTCCTTGCTCGACTCTCTCTTCTTCAAACTATAGTCGTTTTGGTAGTCTCGAAGATTCGAATCGCCAGGTTTCTTTACAGCTTTTGAATCTTCATCTTCAAGTACTTTAGCAAACTCGGTCCATTTTTCTGATTTATTAGTTTCGAGATTTGTATGAGCTTCTGATCGATGAGCAGGAGATTTACTTTTGGACCGAACCCTCTTTCTTGACGAAGATCTAAGCCTTTCAGTGGATCTGCCTGGTGATTTATGTTTTTTTATTGGGGATTGAGAATATGTTGAAGTGTTGTTTTTAATCGTTTGTTCATCTGTTTGACTCAGTGCAAGGACGGTGTTTTTGGAAGGTCTATCTCCCTTGCAAAGAGAATTTGTTGAACCTGCTACCTCTTCGGAAGGCGAGGTTTTCGCGACAGCGTTTTCAACGTTAAGAGTAATAGATTTTTTCTGATTTCCTTCGTTTCCGTCGCTGACAATACTGTTCTTTTCTTTGGCAAGATTGTCTGCCAAAATAGACTCTTCGATCGACATATTTCTTATGTTCTTAGATTCCTTTCAGTGATGTTAAACGAAATGCATGTTGCTGATGATATTCATCAAAAGCTTTTATATTACAAATTACATTATAGAGAAACTTTAAAATTAAAATTAACGTGCAAATATATACTCAATTTTAGTTTCTATAATTATCTTCATGATGTTTTTAAACTAGAAAATCTTGCTTTGTACACCAAAGTGATTTACTCTTGTTCAGAAGCTTTCTATGTATAATTTTAGAATTTATGTCATCTGCTTTTGATTCCAATTATCACCTGCATTGTTTGCATTACACCTACTTTTGACGCGACTTCTGTTCCCGTATTTCATGTGCCATTTGCGTGGCAGTTTTAATTATGTCGGCCACGAATGGTTGCGCGTCCAGGCGTTTCTCTGTATGCTGGACAACATACATCTTCTCGCTGGCTCTCGAGAAACTAGGCTTCGTCCATTGTGTGGTGTTGCTTTGTAAGTTGTCGTGGGAGGATTCTGGCAGTCTCATTTGGATATTCAGTCACAGGTTGGTACAGTTTGATGACCGAAGGTTGTGCGCGTGCTAGTGGCTGAGTCGTGATGTAGCGCGCTGATCTTGGCAAGGGCTGCGTTTCTCAGCCCTGCATGTCCAGAAGCAAGCCCAACCATGCGTTGCAGGTCGCTAACCGACCTCGGCCCGTCTGGTAGAAAGTTGCTGGGGAAACACTGACAACACTCATACGACGACAATCAGGGAAAATTACTCGAGGGGATTTATAAGACTATGTGGAGTTGAAATTAATTGTTTACTTTGATGCAAAGTTTCGAGTAATAGTACTTATATTTTGATGCGGGAAATGAAATACAGTAAAACTTCTTCAGTGCGGAATTTCAAGGAATAAGTATTGATTTGTTTGCATGATACAAGATTCCGCATTATATAATGTAATATGGTAGAATTTATATTTTCCAGGGCCGTAGTTTATATTTATATTCACTTTAGGCAGATTTCCACATTATTATCATTCCACATTGAATACATTTTACTGTACTAAGAAGAGTAAAGTTAAATATTTCAAACTCATGAAGTCTTGCTGTTGACAATAGTTAAATTTCATAAACAATTTTCGCTTTTTCGAATAATTCTATTTGCGTAGTGTAGAAAACATTAGTGTTGAGAACACAACATTAGTATGCAATGCTTCAAAGAATTAATTAAGGGAAAATGGCTGTACAATGACTGTACAATATTCGTAGAAAAATGAGTGTGCTGGTTGATGCAATGCGGCTGGCCCCAATAACTTTATAAGAAATAAACAGTTAAAATTATATTATTTTAGATCATTTGTGACCCTGAGTCTTCTTTTGTAGGGTCTATATGTAATCAACGAACTCACAATATTGCATTCCTTTTTTCGAGTGAACGAATAAAAATTGATTAAAATTAGTGTAGGGTGATTATATTCATAACTATGGAGCGGATTTCTATGATTTTGCATATTTTTATCTAACAACTTTTTTAAGTATGTTTTTTATGTTAATATAATTTTTCACACTATAATGCTGTACTAAAGACATAGATGAGGTATAAGTGTTTTCTTGGAAGCAGGTATTGGAATACAATGCCTGCTATTTTCATGATTAGTCAATTAAAGAAAACTCTGATGAAAACCGCAAGAACGAAAACTGAATCAAAATTTCCTTCAAGAAATAATTTCAATAAATTCAATTAAATTCTATTAAATAAATTCAATTTTCAACTACACAAAAATAGTGTAAGAACATATATTTACAACGAATTGTATCGTGTTTTGCATCTTTTTTATCGAGAAGTTTTTGTAACTCTCCGCAGTCTCGTGGTGACATTTTGTAACACTCACTACTCAAGAACAAATATAATGTATTAGTATAAAATATTGCAGATGAAGCTGCAGAATGATGAAAGGCCGGAAACTTTCGCGGCCGGACACGGTATCTACTTGGCTGTCCGCGACACGCCACAAATTAGCCACAGATCACTACGTTTCGGGCGTAATGTTGCGACCTTACGGCATTTCGCCCTGAGGAAAGTAGATGATGCGGGATGATGCTCGTCCCATGAGAAACAAAGGCTGAATGATAATAATGATTTCAAGGGATCCTTTGTGAAGCTGGTCGATTCTCGGACCTGAAAATCTGAGTGACACGGATGAAAATCAAGCGGGTGTACGAAAATTGAAATACAATTTCGTAAAATAAATTAGTTATCGAAAACCGAAACATACGAAAGCATAAGCTAACTCAGATTTTATTATGCGCTTTGTAAATATTCATAAATACCTTTATCTCCGAGCATTTGTTAATTAAAAATCACTATTAATTAGGTAAATTATTCACAGGGTAATCAACTTCTTAAAAAGACTAATGGTTTTCGTTTAGAAAGGAATTTGAGCTTTCTATTCTACCAAAATTCGTGACTTTTTCTTTAAATGAAAAGTAGTGGGCCCTAAATGTGTTATCACTGGCCCCGATTTGCTATCATTTAAAAGCAGTCGACGTTTAGTCGTTCGGCCGAAGCAAGAATGTGAGTTTACACCTAGCGAACAGTGGACAGCAAGTTTTCAGTTCAAATATTAATAAGCGTTTTTTAGAAACAATACAAAAATTGTCACCAATCATCTGACATATGTATTTATATTTAAAAAATTCTATGATTAAAACTGTTTGTGATACATTGCGTTTTCCTGCTTTAGTCGACAACATATATACACAAATATTAGTAAATATGTACCTCTTGAATACATTTTCAGAAATATGTGTAACTCTGTGGTCACAATCCAAAGTGGTTTTATTATTCAAGAATTTGTAAACATCCCTAATTCCATTAGTTCTAGAGAAAAAGTACTGAACGAACTACATGAAACAATATTTTTTGTGTTTTCAATTATCACTTTTTGCATTTGTAGAATTTTCAGTAGTAACTTTGCAACAGCTCTTCCTTTAGTACAATGTAATCGCAGAAGTTTAGATAATATAGCAAAGGCTTAGAGCACGGATACTGTACCTCCAAAATTCCTTATTTCGAAGAAACCAAGTACGAAAGGTGGCATAGGGGCAGTTACTAACGGAGAAACAATGTTAACTTCGGTGGAGAAAGCATGATCCTAATTACATGAATATACAATTTTTGTACTCTCGGTATATATGAACGAGAGGTCTCCAAAAGTGATATTAACTCAAAAACGTCCGTAAGTTGACCTACAAAATTTGAGCATTACGTCGACAATACATTTATGAAGAAAACTAAAGCCAGATGGGTACGCCGAACCGGCGGCCGAGATTGTTAAGGCAGGAGTGTCGTAGCGATCTCGGACCGAAGGGTGGCGGGTTTGAGTCTCCCCTCGGGCATGGTTGTATTTGTGTTCGTCCATTCACCCCCATCATCACCATATTGTTTCATGTTCATAGTTACCATAACGTTAACAGCAATAGTGATCGCTAATGACCTAGATGTAGATGAGACCTTAAATAACTGAACAAAAACAATTACGTGCGTACAAACAATATTTCTGAACATTTAAAAGATAATACATCTAAAACAAACATTCAGAAAATGCAAATCATCCAAAATCAATATCTAAGGACAATAACAAATGCACCATGGTATGTTACAATCAACTTCACAAAGAATTTAATCTAGAGCAATTACCCCATTATATTACATGCCTCTCCTCAAACTTTCATACAAACCTCATGCAAATACCATCTCTATCCGAATTCACGCTGTGCAGAAACCCAATCCACAACACAAGTATCCATTCCATGTTTTTCTAAAATTGTTCTCCGAAATGCAATAAACAGAGGTGCCTAAATAGGTTTCCTCAGCCAATGTATTAGATGTAAGAAATTAGTTATAAGTTAGTTTTTAAGCCACCAATACATGTGACAAAGTTGTTATTATAACTGAACCATGTAAATTCTTAAAATGTAATAAATAAAAAAAGCCAGGTGGAGAGGGGTTACTTCAATTTTGAAAACATTCTACACATGGTTTTGCAGTTAGCAGTGTTCACAGACGGACGGACGAACAGAGAGACAGACAAAGAGGCAGACAGACGAACACACAAATAGACGGACGATATGAAAAAAAAAACCACTTTTTCGCTATCAGGGTACCCCAAAAAGTGTATTTCCGTTGAAATCTTGAAATCGATTTTCCGCAGCATTACATAACTTCCCCCATACTACGTATATTTCTTCGTATATACGTGTAGGAGAAAGTAAAAAGCGAAGTGCCTTCATGGCAAAACGATGGAGAAAAAAATAAGAAACTCGCGCCCAACGCACGCGCTGCAGACGAAGTGTTGCCGTAATTCCCCTGAGCCGCCTTCGCGCCCCACGTGTGTCGAGGGGCGGGCGGCCGTCGCCGGAGCGCGTCGGCGCAGAGCGGAGGGAGGGGAAGAGGGAGAGAGGGAAAGGGCGGGGAAGGGGAGGGGAAGGAGTTGCGAAGGAGTGGGAAATGGAGATGGGAAGGGAAGAGCTCGGGGAGGAGATTGACGTGGGAAAGGAGGAGAGAAGGAGGGGGAGGGAATGGGAGAGTGAAGAGGAGGGGAAAAAGAAAGAAAATGGAGGGGAAGGAGAGGCGAAGGGGATGGGAGGGAAAGGAGAGGCGAGGGGGAGGGAAAGGAAATTGAGGGAAGGAGAGCAAAGGAGACGGGAATGGGGATGGGAGGGGAAGAGGTCGGGGAGAGATTGACGAGGGAAAGGAGGAGAGATGGAGGGAGAGAATGGGAGAGTGAAGAGGTGGGGAGGAGAGGATATGGAGGGGAAGGAGATGCGAAGAGTGGGGAATGGGATGGGAGGGAAGAGGTCGGGGAGGAGATTGACGGGAAAGGAGGAGAGATGGGGGGAATGGGGAGTGAGGAGGAAATGGAGGGGAAGGAGATGCGAAGGGAGGGAAGGGGATGGCAGGGTAAGGAGAGGCGAGGCGGAGGGGAAGGGGATGAGAGGGAAAGTGGATGTGAAATGGAGGGAAAGGGAATGGAGCAGAAAGGGAGGGGAATGAGATGCGAAGAGGAGGGGATGGGAGGAGAAGGAGAGGCAAAAGGGGGGAGGAGGATGGAATGGGAGGGGGAGGGGATGGGAGGGGAAGGAGAGGCAGAGGGAAGGGGAAGGGGCGGTGAGGGGATTGGAAGGAAAAGGGAGGGGAGATGGACGGGGAGGGGATGGAAGGGTGAAGAGGAGGGGGAGGCGGAGAAGGAAGTGCCGAGCGCCGGCGTCGTCGCCCTGTCAGCCGCACTCGCGGAAAATATCAATAAGGCCTCTGAGCGCGCCAATCTCGGCTTCGATGAGCTGTCATTACGGCCAGGAAATGGAGCCGCCTCGCGCGCCACGGCGGGTGGGGCCGATACGGCCACGCGGCGCCGGCGATGCGGGAGAAGGCGGAAGCGCCAAGCCGGCGACGCGGCCCGGAGTGGGCTGCGAGGGGGGTGGGGGATCTGGAGATCGGAGGCGGCAACGTGTGTGGGAGGAGAACGTACGAAATCTGCGAGATGGGAGCAGGCGGAAGTGGCAGCAACGAAAGACAATGTGAGGTGGGGTATGAATGATAGTGCTCGTGCAGTGTGGACGGCAAAGTACCACCGAAAGGGTATTCAAGACATGGATTGGAAAAGGTGGAATCGGCTGCAGCGTAAGATAATGTGAGGTGGAGTATGAATGATAGTGCTTGTGGAGAGCGAACGACAAAGTACCGAAGAAAGGGTATTCGAGACATGGATTGTGGAAGGTGGAATCGGCTGCAACGTAAGATAATGTGAGGAGTGGTATGGGTTATGGTGCTTGTGGATCGGAGACAGAAACGTAAGTGGAAGTAGAACGTACGAAATCTGCGAGATGGGAGCAGGCGGAAGTGGCAGCAACGTAAGTCAATGTGAGGTGAGGTATGAATTATAGTGCTCGTGCACTGCGGACGGCAAAGTACCGAAGAAAGGGTATTCGAGACATGAATTGGAGAAGGTGGAATTTGCTGCAACGTAAAACAATGTGAAGAGTCATAAGGGTTATGGTGCTGGTGGATCGGGAACGGAAAGGTATGTGGAAGTAAAAATATACGAAACTGACGAAATTGCAAAGGGCTAAAACGACAGCAAATAAGATTATATGAAGTGGGTTATACTTTGTGATGCTAGTGAACCAAGGTCGGCGAAGTATTTGGAGATAGTGTGAAGAGTGGAGAAGCAGCAGCAAAATAAGAGATGCGATTTGGTGACTAACAGGAGCGACAGCGAGACAACGGAAAATAGCGAGGTTGCGGATTTAGAAGTCGAGGGGAACAGAAATATCTATCGAGAGTGAAAGAGATCGAGTACTCTATAACGCAAGAGGCAGCACGCAGCATAGCAGGCAATATAATAATGATGACTGCGGTAATGCTCAACCAACTACCATGACGTGGGAGGAAAAGATAGATGGTGTCGATGTAACGAAGGGCAGGTAGAATGGATAGTGGTAATGATGAGATGTGAAATCATGGTCATTTGTGAAAGGCTGAGAAATTGACAAATCCATAGGCCAGATGGTAAAAGTGCCAACAACGTGCGGCAATGACGGATGAGTAGAAGAAAAGGCTACACATTTGTCTGCGTTGGTCAAGAGGAAAGAGCAAGTGACGCAGGTGAGCATAGGGTGAGTTATGGGTGTTCAATAGTTATTTAGTGAGATGAGAGGAAAGAGTTTGTAGAGAATGCTGAATATGGGTGTATGGTGATGTCCAACTAAGCAGAAGCAATTACGACGTGGAACGAAGGGGATATGATGGATGGATTGAGATCGGTACAGTATTCAGAAGTATATCTGGTTAGATTGGAGAAGGCGGATGTGGCAACAACGTAAGACAGTGTGAGGTGGGGTATGAATTATGATGCTGATGGATCACGGATGGCAATGTATGGTGTTTGAAAGTGGCGAAATTGGAGACGTTAGAAGCACAACGGAAGATGGTGAAGGTAAAGGTGAACAATGGAATGGTGATGCTTAGCAGCTTCTAACGATATTTGCGGTGGAATGAAACACTTAAAAAGGTGAGAATGTATGAAGTAATATAGGAAGGGAAGCAGGCTAATGTGTAGGAAATGAGTTGAGATGGAGACAGTTGTGATAGATAGGAACAGAAATGGCAATATTAGAGAGGAAAGAAGCTGAAATGCATAAGTTGGAGGAGAAGACAGACCTGACTGTACTGCAGGTCAATGAGTATGGGATGCTGGGAGATGTTGATCTGACTGTGATGACATGTTGGAAGGAGAAGTTTGTGTGAGGGTGACTATGTAGGAAAGTGGAGATGGAAGTAGCGGAGAAAATAAAGAAATATGGAGTGATCAATAATGCAAAAAACGGGAGATGAAAATGAGACGAAAATAAGTAAAGAAATGAAAGAGCAGGAATGTGCTGAAGGGGCCGGAAGTAAGAACGGTGGATGGGGCCAACGAAATCCTTTAAGGGGTCTGGAGGTTGATGTGAACGTGGTTGATACAAGGAACAAGGCAGGAATGAAACTACGTCAGTGTCGCCTGCTTCTCTCTTTAACGTGCAGCGATGGCGGTGTCACTGGAGATAAACTGAAAGGCTGTCGCGCTCAGTTTGTCTCCTTCTGCAATATCTCGGGTTGAAGCGTTTGTAATACTTGATCGCTAATATCGATAGTAAGTCAGTTTTCTTACTTCGGGCTTGCTTCTGAAAAATATAAAGCATATAATATTGATTTGTGATTTTATCTTACAAAAAGAGCTTCTGGTAATAGTTTAATCAAAATGTTACTTTCCCCTTTAGTATTTGATGATTTATTTTATTGACACTTCCCTATTTCAGCGGAATTTATAACATATTATTGTCATTAATTTTAATTTATTTTGTTACATCACCCTATTTTCATCTTACTGCTATCACTCCTTCGTCAATAATTTCTTCATTCAATTTCTTTCTCTTTCCTTTCGTATCAAAATTCTTTAATGTTTGAATATTGGTATTTACTTAATAGTCATAATATGCGTACTTTTACTCATTTACATCTTAAAAACAGGAAATCAATGTCGTTTTATACTAACATATTTCCGAGAAAACAACAAAAGGTCCCTTCGTATCCTTAAGAATTTATAATTTAATATATAGGATATCCACTGCAGCAGATGCACCACGTTAGGAGGTCCAGTGCTGCGAGTGAGACTTCATAGGGATCAGAACGGGTTTCAGGAGATTGTTTCCCTTTAGGGTGAATGAAAGTCAATACGTGATGATAAATAAATCGTAGTGTAATGTTTGAATATATACAAAATAACTTGTTTTAGTCAGTTGTAGTAAGCCGGAGGACAAATGAAAGTTTATAAAGTTTATGAATGTTCTTCTTCCTTGAATTTCACTTTACATACAGTTTGTTGTACTGGAAGCACCAACCAAAATCAGACGGCTCAGTATGTGGATGCCGTCAGAGCTGAGGCTGACGCCAGGCAATTCGGCGGTGCGAACTGGATGGCGAGCACGGACTCAGTTGAGCTGCCCGGTGGCGTAGTTTGCTGGAAATTCGGCCAGATGACGGCTGATGCGCGCGAATGACCCTAATCTAGAGCTGGCGACCTGTTGGCCGCGCTGGTTGATTGATGAAGCCTTGCTAGGCGAAACAAGAGCCACAGACTCGTTCGCGGTCTGTCTGCTGAGTGGAGCGAGTATTGATACACTCGTCCGTAGTATTGACAGATGAGTCAATAATACTCTTTTTCGTCTTACACAGTTGTTGGCTGATGCCTAAAATCGTAAGCGATTAGTATTTGGGGTGTGTTAATTCTGTTAGTAGTTCTGAGTAACAGTAGTGAAGTTGTAGTACTTTGAGTATTAAACAGAAACAAGTTGTTCCCGTTGTAGTCTTAGTATTTATCCGAGTAGTCTCGATATGTGAATAGAGAGTAGTAGTTTGACAGTTGTCGTTGACTAGTGAGTAGTAGTTGAATAATGAATAGTAACCGCGTGGCAGCGAAGCTGCCGTACTTATTATTTGGGGGTGTTATTGAGGCCGGGAAGGGGAGAGTCACGTGACATTGACTTCAAACCTATGGCGAGGCGGTGAGACTTTCGCGCCCGCGACCGGCTTCCTATTTGTTGGATGCATCTTCTAGCCCGGGGAGAGGAGCGTCACGTGACATTGGCGGCGATCGTGAGGTGCCCCCAATGGTGCTTGCCATTTGCAATATTTGGAAGTCGGTTCTCACGGGAACC